>CAUYQS010011422.1:0-10456 GCA_963574585.1 Otolemur crassicaudatus | reverse complement strand
AAAAATGGCCAGGCGTTGTAGCGGGTGCCTGTAGTCCCAGCTACTTGGGAGGCTGAGGCAGGAGACTCGCTTGAGCCCAGGAGTTGGAGGTTGCTGTGAGCTGTGATGCCATGGCACTCTACCCAGGGGGATGGCTTGAGGCTCCGTCTCAAAAAAAAAATAAAAATAAAAATAAAATAAAAATAAAAAACTAGCCGGGTGTGGTGGGCACCGGTAGCCCCAGCTACTCAGGAGGATTGCTTGAGCTCAAGAGATTGAGGTTGCTGTGAAATATGATGCCACAGGACTTTACTGAGGGCAACAAAGTGAGATTGTCTCAAAAAACAAACAAACAAACAAATGGTCTTTCGGGTTTTCTTTTTTTCTAGGAGGGCACAGAGGCCTTCTCCTGGTCTCCCAAGTCAAAGCACTCTCTCCCCGTTTTCCCTGCATCTACCCTGCTGGCTTTGAGCAGCATTCCCCCAATCATCTTCAGCAGGTTCCACCAGCTATCAAATAAAATTCAGTTTCCTTGGTTTGACTTTGAAAGCTCTATCTGACTTTTTTTTCCCTTGGGGGCTTTTATTTCTTTGCCCCACTGGACTCTCAAGCTCTGCCTGGCTTGGCTTTGGTGGTTCATCTTGTGCTCCAGCCTAAGGAAGAGATTTGCCCTGTGTTTGAGTACCTGGTGGACCTTCCTACTTTTTTTTTTTTTTTTGAAATGTTAAATATTCTTTTTTTTTTTTTTTTTAAGAAACAGAGTCTCACTTTATTGCCCCTGGTAGAATACTGTGGCATCACAGCTCACAGCAACCTCCAACTCCTAGGCTTAGGTGATTCTCCTGCCTCAGCCTCCCAAGTAGTTGGGACCACAGGTGCCCACTATAATGCCCAGCTATTTTTTTGTTGCAGTTTGGCCAGGGCCGGGTTTGAACCCACCACCTATATAGGACCGGCACCCTACTCACTGAGCCATAGGCACTGCCCTGAAATGTTAAATGTTCTTTATTTGACATTACACATAAACTACACTAAAATGCCTTTCAGTAAATAAAAGGCAGCATTTTAGTACGCCCAGGGAAATTAGATTGGTATAATAAAGATCAAAAATACAAAGTAAACATTGCTACCTTCCCTTAAGTCCTTGCCTTTAACAGGCTAATGAATGTCAATTAAAACATCAGTGAGTCTTGTTTAGTTCTGAGACAGTGAGGGGATTTCCCCAGTATTTAAATATATTCACCTAATCAGTTATATAAATCTTAACATACAACCAATCTTCAATAGGTTTTGAGGTGGCAATGGGCAGAATAGGCAGGATGCCTATTCTGATTCCTTCTGCCTAGCCTAGTTCAAATCTTAACCATTCTTTAAGACATCACCTCAGATGCTCATCTTCTGTGAAGTCTCTGATCCCCTGGCAACTTGAGATAGTTCCTCAGAACTCCTGTGGCCCACACACATTGCACTCTACCATGAGAACGATTCCTTTAACATTTCTTTGTATAACTATAATGATGGTATCTATTAATCACTGAGCATTTACTACCGTGTTGCCCCGAAAATAAGACACTGTCTTATATTTATTTTTTCTCAAGAAGACACCTCTAGAGCTTATTTTCAGGGGATGTCTTATTTTTATTAAGTATAATACAACAATGTTAAGTCATTAACAACGGTTAAGTCATCTTCTGGAACCTGACAAGGGGAGCCGACCTTGTTGGTGGGGCTGGGACTAGTGATGCGTGAACAAACACCTTTCCCCTAGCCGTTTGCACGTGCCCGATAGGATGCTTGCCACCGAACACGGTTACCACCTGCGCAACCCCCCCCACCCCACCCCCCGCAAGTGCGAAGGGCTCAGGAGAAAGGAGCTGTGGCAGATAAAAGACTGGTATTCCAGTCTTCCTTACCGCTCCATGTCAAAATGCATGGTGTAGCTATGCAGATATGCTGCATAGCAACACCCATCACTAGGTCTTATTATTGGGGTAGGGCTTATATTTAACAAATGCATAGAAATCCTGATAGGGCTTATTTTGGGGGTAGGTCTTATTTTCGGGGAAACACGGTAGCTGGGCATCTTGGGCACATAATATAACTTCTCCATGCTTCCATTTTTCTCTGTAAAACAGTGGTAACAGGCTTGGTGCCTGTGGCTCAAGTGGCTAAGGTGCCAGCCACATACACCTAAGGTGGCAGGCTCGAATCCAGCCCAGGCCCACCAAACAACAATGATGGCTGCAACCAAAAAATAGCCCGGCATTGTGGCGGGCACCTGTGGGAGGTGGAGGCAGGAGACTCGCTTGAGCCCAGGAGTTGGAGGTTGCTGTGAGCTGTGATGCCATAGCACTCTACCCAGGGGTACAGCTTGAGGCTCTGTCTCAAAAAAAAAAAGAAAAAAAAAAAAAAAAACCAACAAAACAGTGGTAACAATGGCTCATGCCTCACAGGGTGGTTGTGTGTGAGAATTCATTGAGTTGATATAAGCAAAGCACTCAGAATCATGTCTGACACACAGTGACTGATTAGTAAATATTAGCTATTGTTATTATTGAGTGTAGGGGAGCACTTTATATTGATTGTCTCAACAATCCCTCTGACCCTATGAACTAGGTTACTATTATTATAGTTTTCTAAAAAACATTGTAGTAAAATACATATAACATTAACTATTGTAAGTGCACAGTTCTGTAGGGTTAAGTACATTTGAGTTGCTGTGTGGCCCAACCCTAGAACTGTTCATTCTGCAAACTGAACCTTTATATTCATTAAACAACTCCTCCTTTCTCCCTCCCTCCAGGCCCTAGCAACCACTCTACATTCTGTCTCTATGGATTTGTATTACTATGGTTTTTACTAGAAAACCAAAGTTTCAAGAGTGATTCACTTCTAGAAGACAGAACCTGGATTTGAACCCAAGCCCTTAGTCATGTTCTGAGCCACTCTGAAACACAGTTTGATCTCCCACCACATCTGTGATGTTTTACCTTCTCCCATAATAATCATGATCACCATGTCCCAAGACCTTCCTCTGTGCCATTCTCACATGATGGTTGAGAATGGTAGCCCTGCAATCATTATGAGTAGTGGAGTTCTATTTCCCAGCTCAGATTCTGATCTAGAAGAGGGTTCAGTGAATATGGGTCTATTTGATATCTTTAAGTAGAAGAATCAATACTATTAATAAATAAGTGTTGTACATCTTTAATGCAATTGTCTACATTTTTGAAAAATATCGATTCTTAATGGAGAAAACTAACTGCAATGCAAGAGGTCATACCTAGCTTCCCAGTCCTCTTGCTCCCCATTCCTGCAGAGTCAATCTGCTTTTCTCCCCCCAGGCTGCCCCCATCTGCACCTCCACCAGCTTTGCAGATCAACAGCCAAAGGCAGAGAGAGACAAATGGGCAGGAGGCAAGGGGACATAAGAGAGCGTCCCTGCTCTGCTTCCTCCCCCTGCCGCTACACCCCCACTACACCCCCACGCACTTCACTCTAGCCACAACCAATCTCAGCCATTCTGGAACTCACTCTGTCCTTTCACACCTCCGTGCCTTCACACATGCTGTTCTTAGAAGACTGGAATGCTTTCCCTCCTACCTTCTCTACCTCCAAAATTCCTGCAGTCTTAGCAAGCCAGCTCAGATGGTACTTCTTCTGTGAAGCCTCTTCCTTTCTTCCCCAGCTAGGAGCCGGACCCCATCCTGGGTGCAGACTAGTTCACCCCTTACTATAGTATTTGAACTGCAACAACTGTAAGTTAATGTGCCTCCCATGTCCCCAATTCCTTGTGCAGCGAAGAGCCTTTATTACCTCTCCTAGTAGGAGTCAAGAGAAGCCCAGGTCACTTTGATTTTTTTTTTTTTCTGAGACATGGTCTTGCTTTGTTGCCAGGCTAAAGGGCAGCATCATCATCATAGCTCACTGCAACTTCAAACTCCTGGGCTCAAGCCATCCTCCTGCCTCAGCCTCCCAAATAGCTATGACTACAGGCATGTTCCACCATTCCCAGCAGATTTTTCTATTTTTTGTAGAGACAAGGTCTTGCTACATTGCTTTGGCTGGTTTTGAACCCCTGACCTCAAGTGATCCTCCCACTTCAGCCTCCCAAAGTGTCAGGAGTACAGGCATGAACCACCACACCTAGCCCACTTTGATATTTTAAGGTTCCCTGTCTATTCATGTATGTGGCCAGCACCTTAACCACTGAGCTACGGGTGCCAAGATTTTTTTTTTTTTTTTGAGACAGAGTCTCATTTTGTTGCTCTCAGTAGAGTGCTGTGGTGTCACAGCTCATAGCAACCTTAAACTCTTGGGCTTAAGCAATTCTCTTGCTTTAGCCTCCCAAGTAGCTGGGAATACAGGCACCTGCCACAATGCCCGGCTATCTTTCTGTTGCAGTTGTTGCCATTGTTTAGCAGGCCCCAGACCTGCCAGCCCTGGTGTATGTGGCTGGCACCCTAACCACTGAGCTACGGGTGCTGAGCTAGCCACAAGACAATGATAGGATTTATTAAAATAGAATAATTTACAGTGCTCTACAGACACAGTGGTTTGGTAATTGAGCACAAGTTCAAGGATATACAAGGAGGGTCTTTGATGAGATTGCCCAGTGGATCTGATCTGGATAAACCCATTTAGAGATAATGTCAAAAGCCTAAATTGGAGAGCTTGGCCAAATGGTTCTCCTGGCCCCTTTCCCCAGTGATAGGCTGTAATGCTGCCTTTCCACACAGCAGGTGCTCACTGGTTGCTGAGTGATGGAAACAAATACAGCTTTCCAACTTGGTTATTGAAAACCCACATACAGTAAGTATTCTGGGGAAACACTGAAGTCCTGAACAATGGAGCAGGAAGCCACCTCCTCCTCCAGTGACCCCAACCCTCAGAGTCCAGCTGAACTCTGCAACAGGAAGTCCCTCAGTCACTGTCTTTCCTCCCCCTCTTCCCCACTCCTCTCCTAGGGCTCTATCCATTGAAATGTAGTCAAGCTTTCCATCCAATCTCAGTCTCTCTGCTCCTCCACCCTCTGGAGGGTCCCAGGTGAAGAAAGAAAAAAGCACTTACAGAAGGAGGCACGCAGCCAAGCTGAGCTCAGAGAGTCTCCTGCCCACCCCTCCCCGCAGGCCTAAAGAATAAAAGAAAGAGCAAGAGGACAAAGAACAACTTAAAGCACTGGAGCAATGAAGTAGGGGGAAGGCCTAAGAAAGTTTACAAAGCAATCTGTCAGAGAAGGGATGAAAAGGGAGCCCCACTGGGCTGAGAGGCTCAAGCCCACAGCATACCTTAGGCTCAGTTAGAAACCTGCAATTACTCCGCCAAAGTCTGAACGGATCCCTCTCCTTGGTTATTAATTCCTGACCCAGAGGTTTCCCTGAGTATGAGGCCTCAACTTGCCCATTGCTGGCAGCTCCCAGTACCTCTGCTCTACTAGGCTCAAAACACCATGCACTTGAACCCACCAAACAGGCCCAGCTTCTAGTTCTGTCTGAATTCCCAGCAGAAATGCAATGTGAGGATAAGGTCAGCTGCAGAGCCTTACAGCTATTGAGCCACTCTGATGTCCCAGATTTTTTTAACTGTTAAATCCATAGGCCTTTTTGGAAATCTCTTCCACTAACAAAACCAGGATTAATGAAAATACAGGTATCATCTGAGTGCTCAATATGTAGGGGACGCTTTAAATCATTTCACTTAGTCCTCACGATATCCTTAGGTCTGATTACCCCCATTTTACAGAAAGAGAGAGAGATTCAAAAGATACATAGCCTAGATTCCAACTGAAGTCTGTCTGACCTTGATGTCCACACTCTTTCTACTGAGGATACTGCCTCTTAGGAAGCCTCCAGGATTCCATTTTATGTGGTGCCCCAGATCAATTTTAGATGGGGTAGGTCGGTCCAACTCCGTGGCATCTGAAGAATTACTAGCCCGGCAGTTGGGGATGGGAGGAGTAGGGGTGGGGAGAGTCTACATTATGGCTGGGCAGGGTCCTACTAGTTCTTTTTAGACACTTGAGTAATTTAACCATAAATAACTGGGCACTGGGAACAGGACACTAATAGAAGCATGGCCTGGAGTCATGTTTGAAAAAAATTCAAGTCCCTCAGTGGGTGGATGTATCTGCAAAACAAAAGAAAATCCCCTTTCCCAGCCCAGGCAAAGAAGTCTCCTGTACAGTTAGAGACAACAGGCTTCCGGGCACGTAGCCAAGGTTCTGGGGATATTTATAACTTGAAGAGGGTGGGAGTCCCTAATAAGCTGCTATATTCTTTTTCCATCACTTCCCTCTCCAAGGCTACAGCAAGCTCAGAGCTCTTCCCCAGGCAGAATGCCTGCTTTCCCTAGTGTTCGACTTCCATTGTCTAATTCCCTCATCCTGGCTGGGGAAAGAGAAGGCTGCAAGTCCTTCCGTTCCGAGGAACTCCAGCTGAATGCAGCTTAGTCGCTGGTGGCGTTTCTTGGCCAGCTGCTGTGGTCTCAGGGATCGCCTATGAGCCTGTGGTTTCTTCGAGCTGCCTGAGAGTCAGGTCTCAGGAATCTCTGATCTCCGGGTTTCTCCTGCAAGTCTACGGATTGAGATCTACCTGCGGGGTATCTCCGTATCTACCAGTAATCTCAAGACTCTTTCGGAACGCCAGGTCTTAAGGAACTCTGTGGCTTTGGGATCTGTTTGCAGCGCCCTCAAATCTTGGAGCCAGCGATCTTGTGCATCTTTTGCCAGCCAGGAGGTAAGTCTGTTCGTCCCTAATTCAGGTTGTCGGCTTCCTACCTTCATTCGGACAGGGACTGCTAACATCCCCAAGGCCCGCCTAAATCAGGCCCTTAGAAGGCCAGGGTCCCTTTCAGGCGGGAGGTCGCCAGGAACCCTTCTAGCAGATGAGCTCTCACAGATGATAAGGACGATCCGTCCCTGCCGTGGAACCTGGCTATCTCCTCGCTCGCCCTGTCCCCTACCCCGTTTCTGATTTCCCAGAGTTTTTCTTCCCCTCGGCTGGGCGCTACTCAGTCCGCCTCTCAAGGGGCGCCCTCTTTAGAACGACGCGGTCATAGGCCTCTACAGGGTTAATAGCGATGGAGACGAGACACGGCAAGGCACAGCCTGGGACCACACTGGCCCGACCCGCGGCGTGGGGCCTCCCGAGAGCCGGATTCCGCGCGGCAGAGGAGCGCCGCGGGCGCTGCCGGGAGATGTAGTGCGGGGGCGGGGCCCAAAGTTCCAGCGCGGCCACTGAGTCTCCCCTGGGGAGTGGGCGGTTGCCGCTTTCCCCTCTGGCCTGAGCTGTCAACCAAGGGCTTATCCTAGCGGAGCTGGACACAGGCCAGCGCCTAGATTAAGCCAGACATCGCGGATAATAAGGTCCTATCCAAAGAAGCTTCTAGGGACATGAGAAGCAAGCAACCACCCTGGCTTAATCGGACTGTGGTTTCCACGAGAAGAGAGAGAGAGATACTCCGCCCTGGCAAGAAGGACGCGCTTCCTTCTTCGCCCTTTTGTTCTTTTCCCTCCTCTGCGCTTGGCCGCTGACGGGCTTTTGTAAGTCAGAATGGAACTCTAACTCCCGGCAGGCCACCCGGGCAGGCGCAGGCGTGATGGAAGTGCTCGGCCACGCTGCAGGAGGCGGGCCTAGTGTTCGGCATCTAATTGGCAGAGTGTTTTGCGAGTCTCCCTTGCTGATTGGCTGAGGCAGCTGCCGGAAAGGACCCAGCCTTGAGATGGAGCAGAGGCGTTCTGTGGGCTGGGCTGAGAGCCTCCTCCCAGAGACCGTGTCGGCCTGACCCCCGGGCCCTGGAGGGACCCAGCCAGGGGGCTGTCTTAGTGGTTTTCAACATTGCCTCCATCCCGCGGTGGCAGAAACACAGAGGGCGGGTTGCGTTTGCAGGCCAGAGAGGAGAGTGACCCGGCCCCGGTCCAGAGCCCTCCCTGCCCGCCTTGCAGGCACAACTCCAGCCCTGGGGAGTGGGCAGGGCCTGTTTTCGGTGCCTCATGCCCTGCTTTTCGCCTCCTTCAGTGCTGTCTGCTAGCTGCTTTTCCTGCTCTCTCTCCCGGGAGGCGAACCCTTGTGCCCGAGATGGCAGCCACCCTGCTCATGGCTGGGTCCCAGGTAAGCCGGGGGTGGCTTCTCGGACCTTGCCTCTGCCTACCCACCTCATCTGGCGTTTCTCTGCTCTGCAAAGCCCTGTAGGGAATTCCCTGGGATTAGTAATCCGCTCGCTTCGGTTTTCTGCCTCCAGAGGCCTAGCGCTAGGCCAGTATAGGCATAAACAATCATATATTGAACACCTGCTGTATACCTTTAACTACTGGGGAAATAAAGGATGGACAAGAGGGGCGCTGCCTGCCTGCTCACGATCTGTTAGGGGAAAAGACACGTCAGGTTAACAATGTTACAATGTGATAAGTGCTCTATTTGCCCTAGAAACAAAGTATTGTAGTGTGGGAACTAAGAAGTGGGAGTGATTTAGTCTATCTGGGGGCATCCAAGGGAGGAGTGGAACAGAGCGGGGGGGGGCACTGAAGAACAGATGATATTAGAGCATGATCGTAAAGAATAGTGGAATTTCACTAGTCTGAGAAAGGTATTTCAGGAAAAGAGGGACGTGGTGAATCAAGGTATGGAGTGATGGAAGCGTTGAATGTGTTGTGAGAAACGTGGCTAGACGATAAGATTGTCCAAGTGGGGCAAGGATAGCTGGCCAGGAGATCAGAACAATCAGCTTTGAAATTGTTCCTTTCTTTACCACATTTCCTGTTTGCGTGTTTATTTCTTCTTTGGGTTCTACAGATCACACTTAATATCTTTTGCCTCCTGAATATTTCTAACCATGTCTCTAATTTCAAGAAGAAAAATTGGTACTAACCGCAGATAGCAAGTATTGAGGAAGTACTGTGTGATTTCAGGCACCTGTGGCATTTGAAGATATGGCCATGTATCTCACCCGGGAAGAATGGAGACCTCTGGACCCTACACAAAGGGACCTTTATAGGGATGTTATGCAGGAGAATTATGGAAATGTTGTTTCATTAGGTAAGTAAGGATTCTACCTTTCTTTGTCCCCACGTTTTTGATAATGTGTCAAAATGCCTGAGCTCTTTCAACACAGCTTAGTTGTTTGATATTTAAAGCACTTAATTGGATACTGTCTTGAGTTGAGTCCAAAGGCAAATCTCTGAATGTGGGAACATCCAAATCATATTGTCTAAAAAGAAAAAAAGAGTTTCACACATTTTAATAACTTTTAGATTGTGTGCCCTAAGTCATTTGCCATTTTCCAGCCTGTTTGTACAGATCACTGACCAAACAGGTCTGACATAATGGTGCTTGCCAGAATATAAATGCCCCTGTAAATGGCGCTTTTACTCTAGGGTGCTAGAAGATGAGCTAGGTTAATGGGAGGGCAAAAACCACCTTTTGGGGTTTGTTATGGCTTCTGCTTTAGATGCTTTATCTGGGTAGGCTGTTGTCTAGAGATGTTTCCTGATCTTAGATTTCATGTGTATCAAAGGGTGCTCCAGAATCACAAATTCTATTAGAGAGAGCTGCTGTTTAGCTTTCAGAGTCTGCAAAATGGTCTTCTCTTAGCTATCCTTTGGTCAGGGTATAACTAAAATAAACATTCTGAACTGAACAGTCTTCCACCTTACTTTGTCTCCTGTTACTTTTTTTTTTTTTTTTGGAGACAGAGCCTCAAGCTGTCCGCCTGGGTAGAGTGCCATGGCATCACAGCTCACAGCAACCTCCAACTCCTGGGCTCAAGCGAGTCTCCTGCCTCCGCCTCCCAAGTAGCTGGGACCACAGGCGCCCGCCACAATGCCTGGCTATTTTTTTGGTTGCAGCCACCATTGTTGTTTGGCGGGTCCGGGCTGGATTCTAACCCGCCACCTTAGGTGTATGTGGCTGTAGCCTTAGCCACTTGAGCTATGGGCACCAAGCCACTTTGTCTCCTGTTAAGACTTAACAGATATGAGCAAGCATGTTCAGTAGGTCGTCTGCCACTCATTATGAATAATCCCTTTTTTTTTTTTTTAATTTTTATTCCTTGAGCTTTTCACAGAACAAAAGATGACTCTGAGGGCTCTCCTTTTTGACTTGGACTTACTTTCTGAGATGTCCCAAGTTTCTTGACTCCCATCTCTAGAAAAAAACAACCATAGATAAAGGTATCTACCTAGATCTATTACAATTTGTCACCCAGATATTCCACTTAATCCAATAAAAACAAAAACAAAAAAGGGAATCTATTTATTTATTTACTTTTGTTTTTGTTAGTGCTCCTACAGAAGCAGACCGTGATACAATGATTTGAGTGTGTATAGTTTCTTTTCTTTTCTTTTTTTTTTTTGAGACAGAGCCTCAAGCTGTCCCCCTGGGTAGAGTGCCATGGCATTACAGCTCACAGCAACCTCCAACTCCTGGGCTCAAGCGAGTCTCTTGCCTCCGCCTCCCAAGTTGGGACCACAGGCGCCCGCCAC
>CAUYQS010011419.1:0-18390 GCA_963574585.1 Otolemur crassicaudatus | reverse complement strand
GATCTTCTTCAGAGAAATTTCTCTCCAGGTCCCTTGCCCACCCTGAGATGGGATCACTCATTTTCTTCTTGCTAATACATTTTAGTTCTCTATGGATTCTCGTTATTAAACCTTTGTCGGAGATAGAACCTGCAAAAATCTTCTCCCATTCTGAGGGCTGTCTGCTTGACTTACTTACTGTGTTCTTGGCTGTGCAGAAGCTCTTTAGTTTGATCAGGTCCCAATAGTGTATTTTTGATGTTGCTTCAATTGCCTGGGGGGTCCTCCTCATAAAATGTTCACCCAGGCCGATATCTTCAAGTGTTTTCCCTGCACTTTCGTCTAGTATTTTTATGGTTTCATGTCTTAAGTTTAAATCTTTAATCCAGTGAGAGTCTAACTTAGTTAATGGTGAAAGGTGTGGGTCCAGTTTCAGTCTTCTACAGGTTGCCAGCCAGTTCACCCAGCACCATTTATTAAATAGGGAATCTTTTCCCCACTCAATGTTTTTAATTGACTTGTCAAAGATCAGGTACTGGTAAGTAGTTGGATTCATCTGTTGGCTCTCTATTCTGTTCCATACATCTACCTGTCTTTTTTTGTGCCAGTACCATGCTGTTTTGATCACTATGAATTTATAGTATAATCTGAGGTAAAATTTACTTTTGAGAGAAAAAGTTTCATTGTGTTTCCCAGTTTGTTTCAATCGTGGGATTCTGTTTATTCTCCCAACCTGGCCTGCTTGCATTCTGGCATTTCAGATGTGAGCCATTGTGCCTTGTCCTTTGGGATTTAATGTCTGATTTAGAGAGGATGGTGGTAGATACATCATAATGTAAAACTATGCTGTCAGCCTTCATGCATAATGCATTCAGCACATGCTTCTGAAAGAGTGCCCAGTGGGTTATAGGTACGAAACATATTATGAACTCACTAAAAAAGAACAGGCTACAGCCTTTGGATACTGGGAATTTTATGGCAAGAATGTAATAGTTCTTAATTTGTAGAAAGAATGCAGGGATAATGTTGGTCACCTTTTCTATTGAATGGTGATAGCTCTTATTTAGCAAAGGTTGATGAAAAATAGCCTTTTTTTTGAAGCTGAAGAGAGAAAAGTTTTATTAGAATAGACATTCTAATTAAAACTACCAGTAATTCATGTTCTTGACAGAGATTCATGTTTACCTCTTGGCATTGTAATTTGCAACTGTTTTATTCAGAACATGTCATAATTCCCAGTTTTAACTAACAAAATTTGATGTTTTTCATCACCATAAATGAATCACAGTGTTTCTACCCACATTGTTTTATTCTGGTTCAGAAGGAAACTTCATAAGGGACAATAATAGTGCACCATTAGGCCCTTATGGTTGAAGCATCTAGAACAAATTTTTTTGTGAAATCAAAGAACATACCCTCTGGGGTACATATACCTAGGTAAGTATAATTTGGAGGTACTCATTCTTAGTACTTAAGTTATTCTTTTTATTCTCTGCTCTAGGATACTTACTGAGTCCAGTGAAAATTGCATGGCAGTACAACTTCAGATTCTCAAACATGCATTACCATTGATGAACATGCACTGTCTCGCTATATTTCTGCATGGTTCTTTTGTTACATAGGACCCATGGCATGCACCTTCATTTTCCTTAAGCAAAATATGCACATATAGTAATATGGAATTATTATGAAGTAAAAGAATATGTGGACAGTAAGGATAGAAATAACACTATGTCTTTTTTGTTTTAGTTTGGTACTCAGTGACATAATTTTAAGATATTATTTATGAATTTCCTTTTATGAATAAACCCAATGGGAAACTTGTTTTGCTGGATAAACTAGGAACTGCTTATATTTACCCTTGTAACACTCTTCATAAGTTGCATTTTCTCATCACTCCCCTTAAACTTGATTAATGTGCATCTAAGATATGGTTTATGTATTGAGAATGATGCTAACCACAGCAGAGGTATGAGAATTTTTATTGCACAGTGAGGCCTTTTGAGGAAAGTAAAATAGTCTTCCACAGGTGATTCAAAAATGGCCTAGGAGGAACTGGCATATGTGACTGGCTTGGGGTGTTATGGTTATTGTTAACTTATCCAGATAAACCAAATAGGAAGAGGGACTGCAGGGGTATAAAAGGCATTAGTATTCAAATATCACACAGTGTAGTCTGACTTTTTAAGGTAACTGAGTGTTTTCACTGAGTGGAATCCCCAGCTAATCGGTCATGAAAGATCCCACTTTCTTCATGTTAATAGCTTACCCCATTCCTTTCTTGGCTGCACATATAAATTCTATGGCAGAGTATGACTGTTGAAAATGTTTGTGAAATACTGTTTAATTAAATTGCCTAAAATATTTTTTACAGTAGAATGAAAATGATCATGCTGAAATGCTTATTATACAAGAATTATGATTAAGGAATTTTACTGAAAGAAGATTTTTATAAAATTATAGAAATGCCATTTTTAGATTATGCTATTAAGCAATATTTGCCATCATTCTTTTTAATGTTTATTAAAGTTTTCTGGTTTTGTAAATGATTTTTTGGTCATTTTTTCCTCTTTTATATGTTATAGGCCAGCATGTATATTTAATACATTTTTTTCCCTGTGTTACTCCCTTCTAGGGAGTATGTATATGAGGGTGCTGTTTGGAGGTAGCTTTTGTGACCTGAGCATACAGATTAGGACAATGGCAAGTAAAAACTGATTTCTGTATAAATAAGAAAAAGCAATGCCTGTTAGAGTCTTTAGGGAAAGGAGTGGGACAATGCAAGACAATAAACTGAAATTTTTTAATGTGGACATTATCTGAGATCAGATGCTTAAAAATCAAATATGTGGAGGTTAATCAGCATCTGCAGAGGTAAATGAAAAATTGGTAAGAGGAAAAATCTCCCAGACTTCAACTTGACTTTGTGACAAGGAGATAATCTCTTGCTGAATCCCTGGAGGCCATTCTGTCACCTGCCACTGGCTGGTATCTCTATTCAGAGTGGGAAACTTTCAAGAAAACATGTTTGTGTTACTTATAACATGAAAACTGGCACCTGATATATTTGTGTTTATCCAAACTTACTTAATATGTTTCCTTTTAATAATTTCAAGTGTAGTGTAGTTGTGCACACTAAAAAATCCCAGCTCCCTGGGAAGCTGAAGCAGGAGGATCATTTGATTCCAGTAGTTATAAATGATCCTGAGTTACCAAGTCAGACCCTGTCTCAAAGAGAAAAACTGATTTGTGGGGAAGGGTTAAAGTAGTGGACTTGAAGCAGCTGGCACATGCTTCTCTCAGAGAGAGGGTTGGAGACGGCAAGTAGATACTCACCTTTGGTTGAATTGTCTGATTGGAGTGGGAGCCAACAGAGAAGTGACAGAAGACACTAAATGCAGATTAGAAAGAAGGTGGCCTGCTTGGCTGAGTGAGCAGAGGCCAGGGTGCTGTCCTCATGTGGGGGAGGGGCAAGTGACAGATCTCCAGCACTCTATACTCCCCTTCATAGACTTCCCCATCTGAGCTACAAGAGGGAACCTGCACTCCCTCAGGCCTCTAGATAAACAGAGCTGCCTAAAGACTGCATCATGGAACTCCAGGGAGGTGGTACAATGGGTACCACAAGGTGCTGGGCCATAAGCATTACATGTGGCGTCATTCTTTGAGCCCAACTATAGAGTGCTGTATCAGACTGTCAAGCATTTCTGCTATAACCACCAACCTCATTGCTGCTATGCTGTGATTCGGCAGTAGAGAGTCCAGTTATGCTCACATACCCTAGGGACTGATGCTGCTGCTGCTGCCACTGTTGTCACAACTCCTTGGGCCCCTGTGGCCCTGGTTTTGATCACAGCAGGAAGGAAACAGGCCTGACACAAATTAGAAGTACAAGCTTTTAGGAGGCAGGCTAGCCCTTCTTAGAAGCGTAGCCCCGAGCAACCTCTGCACTAGCCTTTTACTGAGACTGTACAACACAGGTGAGGGGAGTAATTAACAAATGACTATGTGCTGAATGCTTGGGCTCTTCTTCCACAAGGACCACCTGTGGACAAATGGCCCGAGGGTCCACCCCTCAGCTGCAGATCATCTTGCTCAGAGGTCCTTTGACTCTTGGTGTCCCCTACATTTCTCCCCTCTAGTGTATTAAAGACATTTCTGGATAGGCAAGGGAGAAAATCTGTTGTTGGTTATTTCAGCCGTTCTCACTGAGGAGCTTTCCTTCCTGATAAGTAAGAGAAAAAAAGGGTATATAAGTATAACAGAAATATACCAACGGAGCTAATCTGGTTATGAAGGAAACTAATTTAGCCAAACTAGGCATAGGGGAAAACCTGCCCCCTTTGTGTTAATCACCACCCAACTATATGCTACGGGCTGATTCATAGGGCTCATGATGCCTTCGTGGGAAGTATTAACCACCACCCAAAGTTATGTTAGATGGGGAAAGGGCTGTACCAAACTCAGACCCTTTCCAAAGAGCAGTAGAACTTTAAATAAAAATCAGCTGAAACAGATATAAATCCAACAAGTGAAATTCTCTTACCTTGGTTGATACCAGAATAACCTTTACCTTAAAGCCTGCTGTTCGAGGTCTTTGTTGTCATAACCTTTGAAGGTTTAGAAGATGCATCCTAAGCTTACCTGGGGCTTAATATTCCGCCCCAAATAATGAAATCCTGTATCAATCTTCCCACTCTGCATAGAAGTTCCAACTGCCTCTTAGGGAAAAAGGGCGCTGACCACTCTTAACTGCTTCCTGCTGATAATGGACAGTGATACGGGAGAGGCAGCTAGAGTTCCCACAGAAGAGATTGATCCAAGGTTTCTCTATTATGAAATTACCTACGCTATGGCCCTGTGAATAAAAGACAAGTCAGTGAAAACAAATTTGTTAAGGTGTTGGCAAGGTTTCCTGCTCCTGTCGAGGCTTAATCCAGTGGGCTGGTAGCCACTATTTTTCTCTTAATATTCTTTATAATATGGGCAAAACCTCGACCCCATTGTAGTACATAACCAGGCTTCCATTCTGACTGAGAGTGAAAAGAACTCTGATATATACTTAGGACTATTAAGCTATATGGGCTGCTACCCATATAGGGTAGGACTATTAATAGCTTAGGACTATTAAACTATATAGCTCTCAGCTATATTCACTGAGAGTGAAAAGAACTCCAGCATATACTTAGAGCTATTTTAAGCTGTACGGGCTGCTACCTTTCCCCTCCCTTTTATATACAAATAAAATAATTTTTAATGTGGTAAGGGCAGTTCTTCCTGTTATCTAGCCCTTTTCTTTCTAGGCGAAGTATGGTAGTTGACAAAGTTCTGAATTCTAGGTATGGGCTCTTTAAATGACGAAGCCCAATAGATTTAAACTATTAGCTGCTGTAAGGGAAAAACCTTGATTGTAATGTTAATTTCCTTTCTTTTTAAACTGAGAAAACAAACTGAGGAAATCTTAACCGAGAGAATATATCATTTCTTTAACTGTAGGAACTTTCCTTTGATATTTACTTAATGGATGAACCAAAGATAATGCTTTCCTTGCAATCTTTGCAAGCAAGGATTTTTCTCTTGCTATTCCAAAGGTTTTGCTACTCATGGTTCTAAATCTGCCCTTCACTGATCTCAAAAGACTGTTACTCATGGACTAATGGTTCCACCCTTCATAGTTCCTCTCAGAGGCTCTGTTACTCTTGGACCTCAGTGGTACCACCCTTCATAATTCCTCAATAGAAGAGTGTTTCCTGCTTTCAAGCTGCTTTTCCAGTGGAATTTTTGCTAATTGACTCTTTTTTTTCAAATGGAGTTCCGTAGCACAAAGGTGGTTTAAATTTTAGTTACTTTTCCCACCCTTTGTTCTCACCTCTCATAATCCTCCAAAGGCTTCACTTGCTTCAGAGTGTCCGTTTCCCCTTTGGGCCGAGTCCAGGCTCTTTAGCTGGACATGGTTATAGTACACAGATGCTGATGAGAGGTGGGTTACCCCTTCACCATGCAAGATAACCAAATATTTCACAAACGTATTTAATCTAATTATTCTCCATCATCGTCCTTTGGTCTGGTTTAATTTCCCCAGTTTTACACTAAGGCACCACAGGTCTAACCTGTGATGCCTCATGGTGTTAGCACTCTGCTGGCAGAATGCTCCCATGGCTTAGAATTGAATTATACTGTTTTTTCAAGAATAGTTTGAAATGAAAATATTAAAGACACTGTTTTAACTTCTTTCATTTACCAGTGGGTCCTGATTCTAGCCCAACTGATAATTTCCCTACAATAAAGGTGTTCCAGTTTTATTAAATCGAGAATGGCCGTTGTTTGCCCAGTGCAAGCCTTTTTTACACTTGGGACATATACCTGGAGGTTTACATGCTCTTTGTTCCTTTTCTTTAGCATTCAGCATTCTTTTCCCTTTTAAAAACTCTTTTCTCTTATGGCCTAGCTTCCCACATATATGGCATTTGATGTTAACTGGGGGATTTACCCTCTGATCTTCCAGCTGCCCAATTTGCATTGTAATGTCAGTATAGGATTAACCTGCTTCAACTGTAAGATTATTCATCTGATCTCTCAACTATTTTATATCAGCTACCATGATCTTAATTTGGTCTTTAAGCTGTTCTGTCTGATACGTCAACTACTGTATCTTATTTTCCATGATTTTTCTCTGCTGACTTTCTTTCAGCCTTCTACATTTTACAATCTTTCCTTTTCAATTTCTAGAACCTTTGACTGCCTTACAGGGACAGGTACTCTTTAGCTGTTTCCTTTTACTCTGGAGTCTTAGTTTTATAAAACCTCACTTCCTCTATTTCTTCACCAGCCTCCTTAATCTACCTCACTTCTTTTCTTTTTAAACAGAACTCTCAACTGCCAAAAAAGGATTCAGGCCGTGGCCTCTCAAAAGCTACTTCCTGCTGGCATTGGGCAAAGATATATGAGAAGGCCGCTAGAAGTTCTCTTCCCTAACTTAATAAACTCTTGCAACCTGTTCCCAAAACTTTTCTCTTTGCTGTTTTACAGAAGGCTTTTCTCACCCCTGAGGCTAAAGGCTTGTTTACTAAAGGTTCTTATCTCCTAGTTCTATCTTTTCTCTTTCCCTCTTGTCTAAAGGCTTTTTTCTGCTTTTTTCTCCAGCCACTTCACAGAAGAGACTAAAGGCTTTTATCAGCTTTTTTCCCACAGAAGAAGGATTAGAATTTGGAAAGAGAAAATGTAGGAAAGAAGAGGAAAAACCAAATGAGAAAGGCCTGTTGTTGGCTGTCTTTATTAGATATTTCTTTTCCCTCTAAATATTTCTTTTTCTCTTCTCTTTTTCTTATTTGCTAAAGCTTATTTCCCTCTCTGTCTGCATTCACTGAATCCTACTCACAGCACCATTTGTCACATCCTACTCCTACCACTGCTTGTCAGGTCCCAGGACTGGCCAGGTCTTGGGCCCAATTTAACTAGGTTCCCTAGCTTTTAGATTGGCCAAAGGTCCTACTTGCCCTGAGCAGAGTTTCCCTTTGGACTTTCTCCCACTGTCTACAAAAGGCTTCACTTTACCTCCAACTTTCCCTTTTGGTCCACGTTCCTGGTGTCCTGTTGTGTCCTGCTGTGTCCTGCCTAAGGTGACCAGATGTCCCACTTTTGGTGGGACAGTCCTGATTTTTAACAATTCGTTCCATGTCCTGCAGCGTTTTATAAAAGTCCTGATTTTTGGAAAGAATGCACAACGAGCTAGGGAATGGCGGGAGAACGGGAAGGGAATAATATGGTTTTTCGTTGCCATGTGGCTATTTTGCCAGGATATGAGTTTTATATTATTTTTGTTAATTTTGTAATGTTAAACTTTAATAATAATTGTTGAGAACTGATTATTGAGAATTGCTTATCAAAGTTCGCATTGTTGATCAATTGTTAGAATTCAACCACCCTTGTTTGGACTTAGTGAACAATGGCATTTTTTGGCATTGGCAACCACGTAAACATTTTGTAACTGTCAGACGATATGCGTTGTACTGTGTGCTAGTGCTAGTTAAACAAGTGATACTATTCAGATAATTTAGGTAAGTAATTTTTTATTTATTTCATGAATTTAGCAGACAGTACTCGTATTATTTATATTTTATAGTGGCGGCAAAAAGTCTAGCACCAGCCTTAAAAGTGATACTTATGACTTACGAGGTATCATTATTTAAAAAGTATATTGATAAGGAAAAGGTTAAATCTTGGGCATCAGCAAAATCACAATAGAGAACAGATGGGTAGAAATATTTCATCATTTTGAAACAAACCATGTTTCATACGATAATGCACTAAAAATTGTGGGATATGCGCTGTCATTACCAGGAACTAATGCTGTGACTGAACGCGTTTTTTCCTACTGTAAATAAAGTGTGGACATCAGAAAAATCACAATTAAGTGTTGAGACTTTGAAAGCCATTTTATGTGTGAAATATAATTTAACAAATTCTTGTGAAAAATTTCATGACCTTTTAAACAATGACAGCAATCTACTAAAAAAATTCACTCAAATAAGCAATATGCCAAAGAATAAAATAATACTATACATAATTTTTTAATGTATTATATTTGTAAATTGTACTTATGTTGAAATTAAAAAAATATATTACACTACTAATTTTGCATTCTATGAAAATTTTTGTTGCTACATATAGACCAAATTTTTAATTAAGAACTACCCCCCCCATCAATGGTGTCCCACTTTACCAATGTTAAAATCTGGTCACCTTAGTTTAAAAATACTCAAACTGCCTGGACTCAGTGGCTCACGCTTATAATCCCAGCACTTTGTGGGGCTGAGGCAGCAAGATTATTTGAAGCTAGGAGTTCGAGACCAACTGGGCACATAGTGAGATGCCATCTCTACAAACAAATAAGAAGACTTGGCTGGACGTGGTGGCAAATACCTGTGGTCCCAGCTGCTGAAGAGGCTGAGGCAGGAGGATCATGTAAGCCCAGGAGTTGGAGGCTGCAGTGAGCTATGATCATGCCACTGCACTCCAGCTGGGTGACAGAGCGAGGCCCCTTTCTAAAAATAATAAAAAAAAAATACTAAAACTGTGGCATATTTTTTTTGTGCCACACTATGACACTATTTCAAAATGCAGCAGATTTGGCCCTTGCAAATATCAAGTACCAAGATGTGAATTTCCTGGACGACACAAAATATCCTTCTGAACTTAAAGTCCACATACAGAAAAATTGTTAGATTTTGAGGAGGCATTTTAAATCCTTTGTTAATACAACTAAAAGAACAGAGCAGAAAATGTAGGAAGATGGTATCCCACATAGACGGCGTCTTCACAAACAGGGGTCCAACCTTGGAGAGACAGTAATCTCGTTCCTGGTCCTGATCCACCCCATTTTATCCATCAGTTTAAGAGAAGGGAGCTCCCTTGGCTTCAGCACCGACCTATCAGCAGCATCACACCCTCCCCAGTCCTGGCTCCCTCCTCCCTGGGTAGAAACGCCCTGTCCACCTTTGGTCACTAGCTGTGCAGAATTCTGTCCCCACATGACTGCTCCAGGGCAGGGCTCTGCCTGCCTGTCCATTTACCTCCAGCCCTGTGCCTTGGCCCCAAGGGGGCCCATTCAGTGTAGAACTGGGCTTTCTGGTCACTGGCATGGAGCTCGGAGACTTTAGAGCTGTCTACACACAATCGCACAATATAAGACACACTATACCCTCTGTGTCGCAAGATCTGCTTCAATTCACTTGTGGAAGGTGGAGAAGCATCTTTTCATACGATGCCATCATTGAAAGCCCCAAAGAACTCCAGGCACTGAAGCTGCCTCCCTTCAGCCCTGGATGATTAATTGAGGGAGCATTTCTATAAACCTACAAAGAAAAAATCCTGCATAAATATAGCAGGCAAAGCAAATTGCTTCCTCTGCACCATATGACTTACAGCAGAGGCTCCGGAGAACGGACATCTCTTGAAGGGGTGTCCGTCTCAGATGTAGTTTAAGATGGGGATTCTCCACCAATGGGAGTTGCTTGGGGGAGCATTTAAGATTATAGACAGGACCCGTGTCAGACCTCAAGGCGTGAGCTGGGGAGTGAGCTTGGACTGGTGGATGGCTGACTATGCACTGTTATCTTTTGGAAATCCGTCTCCCTTTCTGAATGCATATGACTTGTGTTCATTGCTAAAACAATGTGGCTCATAAAGAATAAAGACAGGACGTGAACGGAGGACACTAAGGTGAACTGTAGTGCTCCCCAGTTTCTCCTTAGTCTCCTTTCTAGAAAAGCATAGCACAGATTATGGGTCGAGCGAGCCCCCGGGGCGGGTTTAGTACCTGTCAGAAATGAGAACAACTCTCAGCAATGCACGGAATCGCACAATATAAGACACGGGACCTACTCGTGCTACAATACGCAAGAAAAGTTTTCAGAGGATCAATCAGAACAATACCGTCCTACTGCGGTCCTACCAAGATCATCACTTCTCCCCACATGCTTTAGTCATAAAACAGCAGATCATAGACTTTTTATTTTTACTTAATTAAGGTTATGTAGAGTATACTGGCTTATTACCTTTTTTCCACTAAAATACAGATTATGAACGTTGCCCAATCTCATTACAGATGCTTCTATTAGCTGAGTAGTGTAAGAACGAGGAGCAGGGCTAGTAAATCAAATCAACTGGGCCTGGATCCCAGTTCTCAGAATCAGGAGCAGTGTTTAGGCAGGTTAATTGACGTGTCCCCGCCTCATTCTCTCATCTGAAATCAGAACACTGGCATGTGTACCTTGGGATTGTCGTGGGAAGCTGAAACAACGTGCCCGCAGTGAGAAACCTGAACAGCTGGCAGTGTGCTGTGGAGTAATAAGATGATGACGGTGAGGGTCCCACTTGCTGTTGTAACATATCACAGCAAACTTGGCTTAAACAACACACATTTATGATTTTACAGTGCGGAGGTCAGAAATCTGTCAAAGGGTCCAGGGCAGGGCTGTGCTCCTGGTCACAGCTGCAGGGTGGGGTCCTGTGCCTTGCCTCTTCCAGTTTCTAGAAGCTTCCTGCATTTCTCAGCTCTTGGCCACCTCCTAGCAAGGACAAGCTCAAGCTGGGCTTCCCTGGTCATTCTGACATTGACCCTCCCAGTCTGGTTGGTTCTTTCCCGCTCTTCCCCTTCTTTCTCCACCTCTGATCCCGATCAGGCTTTTCCTGGGTGAGGAAGAGAGGCTGGGTTAGTGCCCAGAAATGTTAGTGTTCTATCCCGTTATGTCCTCACCACCTCCTGAGGCTTCCTCTGAGCCACCCTGTGGCTTCCTGTGACACCCACCGGAAGCCAGCTGGTTGTGGGTTTTGCTTTCCTGTGACTCAGGGCCTGCTCACTATGTCCGTCAATGGATTCTCAGGCTACGCTGACCCCAAAGATCCCCTGGGATTGTTGGTCAGTGGGGCACCTTGGCTCCTGACCAGCAGCGTCCCTGGCCAGGCCGGCAGAGCACCTTACTCTCCATGCTGGAGGCTGCCATGCCAGCCTGGGGTCGTCACCACGGCATGTGTGATTGAACAGCAGCGAGGAAGACGACCCTCATGCCTAGGTCATCTACACCACGAAGGGCAAAATTCATCACTGAGATCTTTGAGGATATGAAGGCCAACAAGCAAAGCAGCAGAAAATGTGTGCTTGCTTGGGGGACGAGTGGGCGGGAGCTGCCTTTCTGTAGACGGTGACGGTGAGGGCCGGCGTTTCTTCTCTCCAAGCGCTCATGCTGTGACATGCAGTGTGACTTATTTATCCTCATTACCTTATGTGAATGCAGTTCCCCAAGGCCAGGCTTTCCTCTCCAGGGCTGAATCCTGAGCACTTTGAAGAGTAGGTGGTGTATGGTGGATACTCGGGAAATATTAGTGGGGTGAGTAAATGTTGGTGGGTTCTCAGAAACCTGCAGGTGACATAGTGTTCAAAAGCAATGAAGCCCTTGTCACTTGTTTGCCCCTTATAAGGGGGTGGCTTTTTCCCAGAAAAAAGTGAAGCAAGAAGGTAAGGGAGCCCCTGTGGAGGAGGAGTGTGCAAACTTTTTTTTTCCCTTTGTTACAGATTAGAAGAATAAGAATTGTTTTGGGTCATACAGTAAATACACAAACATTAACACAAGCTGATTAGCAAAGAAAGGTCTGTGTATATTTTTCCTGATATATGACATCACAGATAAGCAAACATTTCCTCACAAATCAGCATGTGGCCCACAGGCTGCAGCATGGACACCCCTGTGCAGAGGGCTCCTCCCTAGGACGTGAAAGACAACTTGGCACATTGAGTTGTTCTGTCGCCCGGATTAACTGATCTGTAATGAGATCTGCACCGTGCACAGGGCATTATGCAATTTACAGTTTGTCAAATTTGGCATTAGGTTCATTTCCACAAACAGTTGTCACTGGCCCCATAGTAGCATATTCCCGCTGTAATACTGTTTACATGGGATGGGGAGTTACCCCTGAACCTTGATCTGCCAAGAGCAGCTCAGAAGTGACTCTCCTGCACCATCTAATCTAGTTAACTTCTCCGTGGGGTTTTGATTTTCAGTATCATTATTATTAAATTTGAGGGGCTTGTTTCTTCCTCTAATCCATTTTCCTTTATGTCAGAGTCTCGTCCCTTTCCTATGATTTGGATTCCACTTGCTGGTGCTGTTCCTGCGGTTTGACGTGGGATATTGAAACTTGCACTTGCTCAGTTTCCATTGTGGTAAATTGCTGTCTAGTTTTGGATTTCAAGCTTATTTTCGGTGCTTCTTTCCTGCCGTGGAATCCATGAGGTTTTCTGTTTCCCCCAGCTTTATGGGAAGTTGTATATATTTAAGGTGTACAGTGTGGTGATTTGATAAAGTGCATGATGTGAAATTATGATCACTATCAAGTTCGTGAACACGTCCATCACTGCACTTGGTCACCATTTCTTCTTTTGTGGTGAGAACATTTAAGGTCTACTCTTTCAACACATCTCAAGTATAATAAACATCATTAACTGTAGTCAACACACAGTCATTAGATGCCCCTGAATTTAACTGATCTACCCGGAAGTTTGTACCCTTTGACCAACATCTCCCCAGTCCCCAGCCCCTAGGCAACCATGAAGTTTTTCTATTTTTACCCGTGCCCCGGGTGTGTCAGTGGCCCTGTGCCATTTTTTTTTTTTTTTAAAACCATGAACCTCACACTTTGGAGTTTCCTGTAACTATGGAATCGAACTCTAAACTGAAAGGGGGAAATGGGGGCATTTTATTTCTAAAGAGAGACACATTTCTCCCCACCCAGATTCTAGCAAGTCACGTGTGCCCCGACCCCTCCTTGGGTGGGACGGGACAATGTTTTCTGGCCCCATGTTAAGAGCCCTACCCCAACGCGTGTGCCCATCTTACCTCATGCAGAGACCCACTGAAGCTTGTCCTGGGCTTCAGGCTTTGCCTTAATGTCCCTCCCCATGCCCCACCCCTGCCCCTGACGCATCCAGCTGCACATCTGCACCTGGCCTTCCTGGCTTAGGCGGCATTTTAGTTTCCATTTTAGTTACATTATTCTTGCATTTTTAGTGGGAAGGTTTTCACATTCATTTTGTCATCCATCTTGCAAGAAACAGAGGTCCCTGAAGTTCAGACTCACTGTCTTCTTCCCACTGCTGATGCCCTTGTAGGGTGTGAAGTCTTGACCTTCTGGTCTTGCTGCAGTGAGTGCTCTAGCCCTGCAGCAGGGGCTCTCCCCAGGGGTGATTTTGACCCCATTGGGGTCGGCGGTGCCTACAGACAGTTCTAGCTCCACTGCTGGCAGGGGCTGTTCCTGGCATCTCGCACAGAGGGTGCTGCGAAGCATCCCAGGATGCCCTGGAGGGACCCCACCACAGACAGCCACCTGGAGCTGTGGCTGAGAAACCTTGTCCTATAGGAATGGCCTCTTAGTTAGAATCTCAGTGCCATCACAGTAGGGGTCAGTCTCTGCCTCCCCGTCCATCCCATCCATTACATGCCCTTCTCTGCTCTGATCCAGGACACTTGCTGTTGCTACCATCTGCAGCCTCTGTCCCCTGCGCACTGTGGCTTTGCATTCGAGAGGAAGCAATTGACCCCTGGAGCAGAGAGAGGGGTCTGGATATTTATCCCTCGGTGCTCTAGGCTGCCTCATTTCGGTGGTGGTTGCTCCTTGCCTGGTTAGAGCTCCTTCTCTGTGGCTTCCACTCTTGTATTTGTTTGCTGGGCTTTGCCACACTGGAGCTCTGCCCTCTCCATCCCTTTGACTCAGGAGTATGGCAGTGGCCTCTAGCATGGATGGGCTTGAGGTGCTCAATGTCCCTTGATGTGCCTGCTTCCTCTGCCCACAGCTCTGTAATCGGGAACCTCATTAATTTTGCTCTTAAACCATCAGAATTGGACTCTGTGTCCTGCCAAGATTCTGACTGACACAGTCGCCATGGTTTCGTTCACTGCAGGGCACGATAACCTCATTTAACACACCAAATTGTCTTTCATCTCTGTCCTGCACCTCCCCACACCAGGCTCATGTGGGCCCATCACTGACAGGGTGACCTCTGTCTGCAGACATTACAGCGATATAGTGGCAGCCGGCAGCCAAGAGCCTGTGACCCAGATTTGTGTTTGTCTGAAGCACCAGGGATGTGGGGGTGAAGACAAAACGCTTTGACTCTTGGGAGTTGGCAGCTGGCTGCTGAGCTGGGGACGTTTCATTTGTTTGCAAATTAATTTTATATATATATATATTTAAAAATGTCTTTCTTAATGTAGGTATTGCTGTGTTTATGTTCTTTTCTCTTGTTCTGTGTTGTACCCCTCCTTGGGAATTTTGCCCCCTTGAAAGGTGAGGACTCGGCCTCACCTCTGAGGGCAGCCGAGCTCTCACTACCTGGGTGTCTGCCAGATCTCTAGTACTCAGCTGAGAGGATGGTGGCTCTTTTAGCCCATCCTGGCCTTGGGGCACAGTTTAATCTTCCTTTGACTCAGCGCCTGGTGGGACCTGCAGGATGGCCTTGAGTGGCAGGATCTGAGCCTGCAGGTCCAGGCAATTCCTGTACTCTGAGTGATGCACGCTGGTTTCTAATGATTCAGCACGTTTGCACAGAGGCTGAGTCTCTTTCTGCCCGTGAACTTGGAGACCTTGCAGGACAGCTCCTGCATTTCCTCCAGGCAGGGCCACGGCCCACAGTGATCCTGCATAGAGGAAGCTGCAGACAGTTGCTCAAGAGCAAGGAGGAGGGGCCCAGCGTGGGCACTACTTGGTGCTGGTGGGGAGCATGACTGAACCCCCATGGTGTCCTGGATGCAGGTACCTGGGTGGGAGGGAATCTCATGTGTGCTTATTTTCATGTATAAGTTGTAGGACTTGGGCTCCCCTAGAGTGATGGCCCCAGTGACAGTGAGCTAAGAGTTATAGACCTGCTGAGTCCTATCTTACACTGTGGAAACCAACCAAGCTCTGCTCACTCTGGGGCTCTGGGTTACGGTAAGTCTATCTCCTCCTACCGTCTGTGGAGGGCATGGTCTGAGCCTCTCTGGAGTCAGGGTTAGGCCATGGTCAGTAATGACAATTTTATGTCCAAGGGCTTCCTAGCCCCACAGTGAAAGTTTGATGCCAGGGCAGGCAGTGTGCAGGACACGTACACACAGGAGAGGCCTCAACAGTGCAGAAATCTGGGTGAGGGCAGGCGCAAGATGCTGGCCAGACTCTAGATGCCTCCCTGGGGCTGGGGGCTCCCCTTCAGTGCAGGCTCAGACTTGCTGACGCCCACCTTTCCCTCCACCCGTGTGGGGACAGAACATTTCCAGCTGTGTTCTTCTTCCTGCCAGCAGAACACAAAACTCCCTGGGCTTTGGTGGAGGTTGGGATGGTGAGGGCCGTGTCCGACCCGCGGCTGAAGACTGAGGCTTATCTTCTGAAAGCTCAGGAACCTGTCAGGGGGGAAAGGTTTCAGGGTCCTCTGGTCCTCCCTTGGGCTGGTCCCTGAGGCTGAGGGCTGGGCACCCTGCAGGCTCCCTCCCGCCTCAAACTTCATCCTCTCCCCTGAGTCCTCTGGGGTGTCTGCAGTCTCAGTGATGTTGAGGATGTTGATGATACGGCTCCGATTGCTGCGCTGAACTTCTAATTATTTTTGAATTAAGAAGTTTTAGCATTCTTGTTCTTCCTTTTAAAATCTGTCTCCTTTAACATTTTAATCATTCCTTTTATATTTTCTCTTGCCATTTTTATAAAATGTCAATTTTTATACCTCTGAAGCTTTTAGAATTGCCTTTTGCTGGCTACATTATTCTTCAGAAGATTTTCTGTTTGATTTTCATCAAGTCATAATTAATTATTCTCATATTGATCAATAAACTATTGAAATGTCATTTTACTGTCCTCCTCCTAACTGCTTCACAATAAAACTCACATTTTTTATAACTTTATTTTTTATCAGTTCTAATTTTGTTTCTCTCTCGTGTCCTTTTACATCTTTTCAAGTTGGCAAACGCAGATAATCCCTTAACATTGCCTGTTTTTGAGCTGACCTGACGCATCTTTGTAAAACTCTTTGTTGAAGGCAAAGAGACAACCTAGGACACAGAGCAACAGGGCGAGTTTGTCTCCAAATACAAACACACACACGGCAGCTTGGACGGCACTCCCAGTTAGGCAGCTTGGACGGCGCTCCCAGTTAGGCAGCTTGGACGGCGCTCCCAGTTAGGCAGCTTGGACGGCACTCCCAGTTAGCTGGCACTCTGCAGGGCCGAGCTGGTGGAGCAGCTGGGTCTCTGCTCAGAGTCTGGCAGGGCTGAACTCAGGGTACCACTTGGGCTGGATTCCTCTCTGGGGGTGTGGAGAAGAATCTGCTTCTAGGATCACTGAGGTCATGGGCAGAATTCAGTTGCTGTGGTTGTAGGACCGAGGTTCCTGTTTCCTTGGGGTCTGCTCTGAGAGCTGCCTTTTCTTATCACGTGGCGCCCTCCTGTTTTCTTTTCTTTTTTTAAAATTAAGTCATTTGTACATAGATCATAAATACGTTTATGCCATTATGGAATTCAATGTGTTGATTATTTATACAAATTGGAGTGCTTACATCCTACTAATCAACATAGCCTTCACCTCATTTACCCAATTACAGGGTTAAGACATTTGTGTTCTACACGTGACAGATCCAACTTGTACTTGCAATACGCTCCATGGTTGTGGTTCCCCTGCCAACCCTCCCTCTATCGGCCCACCCCCTTTTTTCCGCTCTCCTTCCCCTCCCCTCCTTCATCCTGGGCTATAGTTGTGTTTCATTTTTCATATGCAATGGTGAGTGATTATAAATTGGTTTCACAGTAGTACTGAGTACATTGGGTATTTTTTTTTCCATTCCTGAGATACTTTACTAAGAATATTTTTCAGCCCACATCACAAAATCCCCAAACTCTAGATGTTAGTGTGGATGTGGAGAACAAGGAACCCTTCTGCACTGCTGGTGGGAATGCAGCTAGTACGTCCCTCTGTTTTCAATGTCAGCAATGAACCCCTCTCATGTTTTGAATCTCTCTTCTCAAGGACAGCATGGTCTCTCTACTTTTAAACACAGCTTTATTGATAGTAATCCATGTATCACATGATTCATCAAGTTGAAGTGCAGAATTTAGTGGTGGTTAGTATATTCATGCAATAGTGTGACCATCACCTCAATCTAATATTGTAACATTTTTATCAGCCATTCTCTGTTTCTCCCCGTCTTCAACCCTTGGCAGTGACCGATCTCATTCTCTTTCTCTATGGATTTGCCTATTCTGGGCATTTTCAAATAAATGGGATTCTATGAGATGTGGGCTCTCTGACTTGCTCCTTCTGTTTGGCGTCATGTTTCCAAGGCCCATCTGTGCTGTAGCATGTGTCAGAAAGTCACTCTTTACTGCCAGATGATGTTCTTTTGAATGTTTCTGCCGTATTTTGTTTATCCATTCATTGATGGGTGTAATACTGCTATAAACATCCATGTACCAGTTTGGGGGTGGGTATATGTTTGCATTTCTCTTAGGAATGACATTGCTGGGTCAAATGCTACAATTCCATCACCTTATATTTCCTCCAACAATGTATGGGGCTCAAATCTCTCCACTTCTTCTCCAAGAGTTGTTACTATCCTTTTAACTGTCTAGTGAGTGTGAAGTGGTATTTCATTTTCAGGATGCATTTTCTTTTTTTTTTTATTTAAACTTATTTATTTATTTATTTATTTTTTATTTTATTTTATTTTTTTAAAACTACTTAAGATAGGCATCTTTATTTTTTTATTATTACATTAATGCAAACATGGGGTACAGTGTAGTGTTTTCATATACATTTTGAAATACTTTCATCAAGCTGGTTCACATAAATTTCATGTCATTTGCATAGTCATTGTGGCAAAACATTTACATTCTAGTT
>CAUYQS010011418.1:0-50008 GCA_963574585.1 Otolemur crassicaudatus | reverse complement strand
CTGCAACCAAAAATATGGCCAGGTGTTGTGGCAGGCACCTGTGGTCCCAGGTACTTGGGAGGCTGAGGCAGGAGACTCGCTTGAGCCCAGGAGTTGGAGGTTGCTGTGAGTGTGATGCCATGGCACTCTACCCAGGGGGATAGCTTGAGGCTCCGTCTGAAAAAAAAAAGAAAGATTGAATGAAAAGAACTACACAAAACAGAGTACATACTATATGATTCCATTTATAAAAATTCTAGAAAATCCAAATTTTATAGTGATTAAAAGCAAATTAGTGGCTGCCTAGGAACTAGGAAAAAGGTGTGAGAAGAGGGTTTCGGCTCGGCGCCTGTGGCTCAAGCGGCTAAGGCGCCAGCCACATATACCTAAGGTGGCGGGTTCGAATCCCCAGCCCGGACCCGCCAAACAACAATGATGGCTGCAACCCAAAAATGGCTGGGCGCTGAGGCGGGCGCCTGTGGTCCCAGCTACTTGGGAGGCTGAGGCAGGAGACTCGCTTGAGCCCAGGAGTTGGAGGTTGCTGTGAGTGTGATGCCATGGCACTCTACCCAGGGGGATAGCTTGAGGCTCCGTCTCAAAAAAAAAAAGTTTTCATAGTCTGAGAGAGAGAATGTGACTGTCTGAGCCTGGATCAGGCTCCCCTCCATAGAACTGAACAGCCATGGCCTGAGGCAGGGGGACAACCACCACTCATACTTACAGGAATTGAGAGCTGAAAACTCCCCACTTTCTAGATTCTGCACATCCTAGATGAAATTTTCTAAATGATAATTGTGGCTTGATTAGCCAACTCAAGCCCAATCTCAGTGATGCAAATCTCACATCTATTATATGCAAATAATTTGTGAGTCCCTTGTCTCTTGATGTATTTAGTATTCAAAGTACAAAAACATGGGCTAGCTAAGCACTGGCAAGTGAATATTAAGAATATTAAGATTAGAGGTTCAATTATGTTAGGTCTGAGAACAGTTATGGAAAACAGGAAGAAGGCAAAGACTGCTCTGGAAAGAGTGGCTGGAGGGAATGGCTTTTGTCTGCAGTCCAGCCCAGCTCAGGGGCCATCTGGGAGCCTGGGAGTCTGAGCTGCCTCTCACATGTGCGTGTCTACAACAGTAAAGAATCCAGGGCATTAGCAAGTGACACCAAATCAGCCTGTCACCATTTAGCTCTGACATGCCCGAGTGTGAACTCTCCATACGTGTCAGTACAGAGGGAACGGGAGTGACAGGAAACCCAGTGACCTCCCCAGATCACACACTGCCCATCTCTGGAAGCTGCTGGGAGTCGGGAGCCTCTCAGAACAGGATGAATTTAAGGCACCTCATGAGATCTGCTCCCATACAGCAGTGTAGGAAATGTTCAGAAAAGGGGAGTGCTGTACTGAATGCCAGCACAGATGTGTTGCATCAGTGGCCACACTGCTTGGGGACTTCCCTCCCCAATCTGTGCTCTGAAGGGCAGACATTGTCTGTCTGGGACCTTGGAGTCACCCATCCCAGGAATTTGACCACAAACACAGACTTGTAATTGGCAAGACTTATCGTTGTTCTGTGGCCCAAATATGCATGCCACAATTTCTTTGGAATAAAAAGTTGTGGTGTCTCAGAGAAAGTAGAATTTTTATCAAAGAGCATTGCCCTGCAACTACCACCTTGGGTCTCCCACAGTCTGCAGAATAGTTGGTAACGCTCAAAGTGGCTTTGATCCTTTCACCTAATTTTGCACTTCTCTGTAAGACAGGCCAGCAGGCATCCAGTGGGTCACCCAGTCAGGCAGAAACGTTAACTAGCACCTTCTAATTTGCCTCCCTGGTTCTTAGGTGAAAGAAAATGGAGGCTCTGTGCCCAAACACAGGATCTAATGCATTCTTTTAACTTGTGTCCTAAGGGGACCATCAAAATGGCAGCTCTATTTAAAAAAGCAGAGTTCAGAAAATTTCTACTCACAGTATTTTGATTATCAAATTCAAATAGAACTGGACTCCATTCAAAGGCAAATGTATTTAAAATCACATTCAATATTAAATAAAGCTTTTAAAAACTGGAGGAAAAATAGAGAAAAGAAAAGAAGAAGCTACAGAATGAGTAGGGAAGGAGAAAAAGAGGGAAGACGGAAGGGAGTAAGGCACGCGGTGTGCAAAGGCTGCTGACCAGGACGCTGCAGGAGGTTCATGGCAGGAAAACAAAGAAGTCAAGTTAACGACAAGAAAGAATAAAACAGAGGAAGTGACAAGGGCAAAAGTAATAGAGCCGAGGAGGAGAAAAAATGGAAATCTAACATGAAAGTAATTTGTATACCAAAAGAAGAGATTAGGAAAAAATAGAAAGACACAAAATTCAAATGGGATCTTTTCTACAATGAATAAAAACATAAATACTATGTAAACTCTTACTGTATCCCAATAAAAAGAATATAGGGGGAAACACCCAGATTGGTCCAACAAAGAATCATAGATGAATTGAGAAAGTAAAAGCTGGTATCCTAAAAGAGATAACTATTAGTTGACTGTACTCTTCTCCTTAGCCTCCTTACCACAATGAAACAACAGAAACTTGAGGGAAAGCGTGACTTTCCTCTGGAAAGCTCTGTTACTTTCCAATTTTCATGTGTGTATGGCAATAGAAATACATTCTGAGATGGGTATGCCGTCCAGATGTAGATGATTCATGTAACTTTCTGATACTTATTTTTGAAAACATAATCCAGCAAAAGCATGGCCATCAAAATTAAGTATTCATTAATTGGGAATATAAGGATGAAATGGTTGACAGTGATCATTTAACCTATGTAAACTTAAAATTAAATATAATAGAACTTAAAGTTTAAGTAGCTTAGCTGAACTAGTAACTGAGTTTCTCTGAATTCAATTCAAAGCTCAGGAATGTTTATAGCAAAGCCAAAATATCCTGGATCTAACAAGGCAAAATTTACAATGTCTGGCTTCCAATAAAATAGCTACCAGACAGGCAGAGAAGCAAGAAAATACAACCCACAATGGGGAAAAAATCAATTAGCTGAAACTGACTAAGAAATTAAACAGGTGGTAGATTTAGTATACTAGCACGTAAAAAAGGGTTATAAGTGCCCAATAAGATAGATAAGAAATTGAACTGATTAATTAGAGACCTGGAAAATATATAATTGACCAAGATTTAACTTCTAGAAATGAAAATTACAATGTGTGAGAGACAAAAAAATACACTGGATGTTACTGAGGACAAATAAGATGTTGCCAAAAAAAAAAAAAAAATGAATGAGCCCTAATTCACAGAAATAGAAAACCTTCAAAGCTAACATGGAGAAAAATAAGAATTTTCAAAAGTGAATAGAGCATTTGTGAACTGTGGAAGCACTTCAGGCGACCAAATGTATGCACAAGTTGAGTCGCAGAATAAGACGGTAAGAGACTGAGAAAATATTTGAGGAGATAATTGCAGAAAATGTTCCAAATATAAGGAAAATTAACATCTATTAACCCTGAGAAAAAGAAGCATAGAGAAAACTGCACCAAAGTGCATCATGATCAAATTGCTGACAAACAATATACAGAGAAAATTCTGAAAGCATCCAGAGGGGGGAGAAAAGGTGCTTAACAAACAAACATAAGAATGACAGCAGAGGCTCACCACCTGTGGCTCAAGTGGCTAAGGCACCAGCCACATACACCTAAGGTGGCAGGTTCTAATCCAGCCTGGGCCTGCCAAGCAACAATGACAGCTGCAACCAAAAAATAGCCGGGTGTTGTGGCAGGTACCTGTGGTCCCAGCTACTTGGGAGGCGGAGGCAGGAGACTCGCTTGAGCCCAGGAGTTGGAGGTTGCTGTGAGCTGTGATGCTATAGCATTCTACCCAGGGGGACAGCTTGAGGCTCTGTCTCAAAAAAAAAAAAAAAAGAATGACAGCAGATAGCTCACAAAAAAAAAAAAAAAATGCAAGCTAGAAGACATAGTAGAGAAATATTCTTAAAGTACTGCAGGAAAATAACTTTCAGCCTAGAATTTTTTAACCAGTGAATTTTGTTTTCAAAACTTATGGCAAAACAATGACTTTTTTTTGACGCACAAGATCTGAACTTATCACCAGCAGACCTAAGCATGAGAATGTAAAGTCTCTCAAGAGAAAATTTCCAGATGGAAACTTTGATCTACACAAAGAAATAAAGAAAACCAGAGATTGTAATGAAATAGGTGAAGCTAGAATGTTTTTCTATTATTTAAATATCTTTAGAAAATATTCAAATATTTAAGGCAAATAACAAAATATTACAGGATTTATAACATTGTTAAAGTACAATATGTGACGGTGGTAGCATAAAGACTGAGCGGGTGAAAATGTAGTGATTGTTGTGAGATTCTTATGCTGCATGCAAAGTAATATAATATCACTTGAAACTAGACTGTGATCATTTAATTAAGTAGACTACAAATCCTAAAATCACTAAAACAATACATCAAAGAGTTATGCTCATAAGCTAACAAAAATGAAATGAATCAGTTAAAAAATTAGCCCCAAGGAAGGAAGAAGAATACAGGAAAAGGACCCCAAAATAGATGAGGCAGAAAAACAACAAACAGCAACATGATAGATTTAAACCTGTTATATCAACGGTCACATTAAAAGTAAGTGGCCTGGATCCTCAATTCAAAGGCAAAGGATGTAATACAGGACAAAAAAGCAAGACTTAAGTATGTGCTGCCTGCCCCTGAGAAAAACATTTTAAATTTAAAGGTACAAAGAGATAAAAAAATTACAGGTTGGAAAAAAACATACAATGCTAACATCAATGAAAAGAAAATGGGAATAGCTGTATAAATATCAGACAAAGCCAATTGCAAGCAAAGAATATTAGCAATGGAAAAGAGCATCATTTCATAATGTCACAAAGGTCAATAAATCCAGAGGTTTTCTTCAGTTAATAACAGCTTCAAAATACGCAAAACAAAAACTGATAGAATAGTGAGAAGAAATAGATAAACCCACAAATAGAATCTAAGATTTGCAAACCCCTATCTCAAGAATTGATAGAACAAGTAGGAAGAAAATAAGTAAGGATGTAGATTTAAACAAAACTAGCAACCAACTTTAACCCAACTGACATTAATAGAACATTCTAGCTGACGAGCACAGAATACATATTCTTTTCATAGGAAACATTTACCAAGGCCTACTCCCAGTCATAACCTAAGTCTCCGTAAGTTTAAAAGCATACAAGTCATACAAAGTATGTTCTCTGACATAAAACTGCTTTTGAAAGCCGTAAAAGAAAGGTATCTTTTAAAATTCTCAATTATGTGGAATAACAAATAACACACTTCTAAATAACTCACTGATCAAAGAAAGAATCAAAACAGAAATTAGAAATTATTCTGAAGTAATTGAAAGTGAAAATACAACATAGTCAAATTTTTGAAATGCAGCTAAAGCAGAATTTGCAGGAATTTTCTAGCACTAAATGCCTGTGATAGAAAGGAAGAAAGGTCTCAAATCAATGTCCTCAGCTTTTGCTTGAAGAAACTAGGAAAAATATTTCAAAACGTTTGTTGTATGCAATAAATACATACCAATTTTTATTTGTCAATTTTTTTAATAAATTAGATTTACACCAAAAAACTAGGAAAAGGAGAGCAAATGAAACTCCAAATGACCAAAAGAAAGGTAAAAATAAACATCGAAGTGGAAATCAGTGAAATGGAAAAAAAGAAGAAAAACAATATACAAAATTAATAAAGCCAAACGCAGGATCTTGGAAAAGATCGACATTGATAAACTCTCCTCCAGACTGACAAGGAGGAAAGACGAATACACCACTTAGCGACACCAAGATGGAGAGGAATCACATTGCCACAGCTTGCATGAACACCCAAAAGTGAGGATGGGAAATAAGACATGTACCCCAGAAAGCAATGGTGCGTATCCATTTTTTTTTTTTTTTTACCAACACAGCATTCAGCTCAAAGAGCAGATCAAAGAACAGCTGTTCTAGTGTGATCTCAGTTATAAAAAAGCAGCGACATGTGCATCAGCAAGTATGAAGAAGCATCTGAACAATGCCGATCTGGGTGTTTACAAGGGTCATCTTAGGCTATTGGGTCTCTGGGGATTTTTGACAATGAACTTATTTCATTTTATGATAAAACACTTAAGCTATTTTTGAAGCTTTTATCTTCAGATAGAAATTCGTGCTACTGGGGACATTGCATTGCACACACTGTGGTTTACAACTTTCTTTGTAATATGATTTGACAGAAGCCATTTAAAGTTAAAGTATGCATATGATTTGACTGGGGATCTGATCTTACATAAATAATGATTTTAAGATGTGAGGACTGTACATAAAACCATGTGTGAGCTCTAGAATGCATCGTTTCCCTATTAGTCATCGAGGATTTGTATATATTCTGTAATGATTTTCTGACATCTTGGGTGATGCCTTTTTCTAATTGCACCAAGTCCCCATTTGGGCTAGCAATGGTGCTATGAGGATACAGAGATTTTCCCACATATTATTTGTACAGATCAGAAGAGAGCAGGAGAGATGAGGAGGGAAGGGAGAAAATAGAAAAAGGAAGAGGAAGAAGAAAGAAAAGAAGCTGGGCAAGGCTAAATTACAGCCTTCTCCTATCAGGAAATGTTATGAAACAATTTTAAAAGAAAAGTAATATCCTATCTATTTGAATTGACCTATAGAATTTATAGGATTTATTTAGGGTACAGAAGCAAATTGCAAAGTAAATGAAATAATAAGTCCTTATTTTTCTTTTGGCGAGTTTTTTTAAAGGAAAGGAAACGTCCTATACATTTGTTCATATAAGTATTACGACCACGAAGAAAAGTGTGGAGAAATGCATATCAACAGTTACCTCTGGGATGTGAGTTTGGGAAAGTGGGCATTACTTTTTCCTTATGGTTTATTGTATTTATTTAAAGAGTGCAAAATGATGCTTTGAAATACATATTCATAGTGAAGTGTTTACTACAACCAGGTAAATTAAAATATTCATGATACGCCATCTAACATAGTTACTTTTCCTGTTTGTTTTATGTGTGTAAGAGTACCTACAATGTACATTTGCAAATTTTCAATATACAATGCATAAACTATAGTTCACTCCTGTACTTTAGGTCTCTAGACTCATTTATCCTACATAACTGAAAGTTTGTACCCTTTCACTTACATCTCATTTCCTCCCTGGTAACCACCCTTCTACTCTGTTTCCATGTGTTCAATTTTTTTTCTTTTTTAGAATCCACCTCTAAGCGAGATCATGCAGATATTTTTTTCTCTGTCTGGCTTATTCCTGATTTCCTTCTTTTGAAGGCTAAATAATATTCCATTGTACATACTGTGTTTCCCCCAAAATAAGACACTGTCTTATATTTATTTTTTTCTCAAGAAGACACACTAGGGCTTATTTTCAGAGGATGTCTTATTACTCTTCCACCAAATGTCTTAAATATAAGACAGCGTATCTGCATAGCCACACCCATCACTAGGTCTTATTAACTGGGTAGGACTTATATTCAACAAATACATAGAAATCCTGCTAGGGCTTATTGAGGGGGGTAGGTCTTATTTGGGGGGAAACATGGTATGTGCCACATTTTCATTATCCATTTATTCACTTACAGACAGTTAGCTTGTTTCCATAGCTTAACTACTGTGAATAATACTGCAACGAAAGTGGGAGTGAGTGCAGATATCTTTACAAGGTGGGGATGTCCTCTCTTTGGGTATACTCTCAGAAGAGAGATTGCTGGGTTGTACTGTAGTTCTATTTTTAATTTCTTTAGGAACTTCCATAGTATTTTCCACAATGGATGCATAAATCCACATTCCCACTGACAGTATGCTGTGGCTCCATTTTCTCTACACCCTTGTCAACACTTGTTATCCCCTGTCTTTTTGGTAATAGCCATCCTAACAGGAGTGAGTTGATCTCTCCTAGTGGTTTGGGTTTGCACTTTCTTACTGTGAAAGAAAGTGAAGCTGAACACCTTTTCATAAACCTGTTGGAAATTTTTATGTCTTCTTTGGAGAAATGTCCATTTGGTTCATTTACCCTATTTATGGTTTTGCTATGGAGTTTGTGAGTACCTTACGTATTTTGGATATTAACCTCTTATCTGATTGATGGTTCACCAGTATTTTCTCCCACTCTGTTGGCTGCCTTTTCTTTTTGTTGGTTGTTTTCTTTGCTATGAAGAGTTTTAGTTTGATGTAGTCTTACTTGTTTTCGCAACTTTTGTTGCCTATAATTTTGGGGTCATATCCAAAAACTCATTGCCAAGGCCAATATCAAGGAGATTTTTTTCCCATATTTACTTCTAGGATGTTATGGTTTCAGGTCTTACATTTAGGTCTTTAGCCCATTCTGAGTTGATTTTTTTGAATGCTGTAAAATAAGGGTCCGATTTCATTCCTTTATTTGTGGATATCTAATTTCCCCAATACCATTTATTAAAGAAACCATCCTTTCCCCTTGTGTATTCCTGGTGGCTTTGACCAAAATGAGTTGACCGCATATGCATGGGTTTTCTCACAGCTTTCTATTCTGTTTCATTGGTATATATACTGTGTCTGTTTTCATACCAGTATGGTACTGTTTTGATTACTATCACCTTGCAACATAATTTGAAATCAGAAGTGTGATGCCTCCAACTTCGTTTTTCTTTATCAAGATTATTTTGGCTACACAGGGTCTTTTGTCATTCCATATAAACTTTAAGAAATTTTTTTTCGATTTATGTGAAAAATGTCATTGTAAGTTTGATAGGAATTGCATTGAATCTGTGTATCACTTTAGGTGGTAGTATAGACAGATGCGTATTATTGACTTTTATGTATACATTCCTGAATCACGTACACTATACTCCGAACATGTACTCTCTGCCATCAAAAAATAACAATAAAATTCGGAAGCAAATTATAACTTTAAAGTTTTCATTGGAATGCTAGCTCTATCGACCTTTCATTTTTCCAATATTCAGAAAAGTTTACAGCTATTCATTTCTCTATCCACCCACCTGCCCTCGGCCCACCCTCCCAGCCATGGAACATGTGTTAGGGTCGGAGCCCCTCCTCTCTGCTAGGAGCCAGGGATTCAGAGCCTCTTGAGGAGTAGCTGGAGATTCTTGCAGCCAACAGAGGAGCCACCACGCTGCAGCAGCTCTCAGGTATGAGGGCTAATTAGTGCACAGCCCAGTTCTGCACAATTACCCTTCCTGGTGACTGGCACACCACTAGAAAAGTAAGTGGTGATTTTAGGTGACATGGCAAATCACAGGTAGACTTGTCTCTTTGAAAGCATAAAGAACATTTTCCAGTGAGAGCTCACACGCCCAGCTGTGTTAAAATTGACTGTGAGCATGGTTTCAAAGCCCCCTTCACATAGCCAACTGTCTCAATCTTTCAGATACTACATCTTTTGAAGGAGCTCAGACACATGATCTTTTAACACAACCAACGTTTGCAAATCACTTTTCTATAGACTCTGAAAAAAATCTCAAGGGCAGCCAGATATTACCAAGCACTGAATAAAAGCTTCCAAAATTCCCGCCTGCCTTCGTGTTCCCTGGGTCAGAAAGAACCAGCATTTGAGGGATAAGGACGTGAGAGCCGCTGCCCCCAGGGTAAGCTGTTAGCCCTCTCATCCGCCAGCTGGCAGCTCAGAGCCAGTCTTCTGGCGGCACAGAGAGAGTGAGTGTGAGACCCAGTGGTGAGAAAAGAAGGAAGGTGTGCCGGCTGAGACCTCCTGCACTTCCCTGTCCTGGGGAGAGCACACAGGGGACTGAAACCTCTGGCTCCCGGTGTGAGGAGGGTTTGGAGAGGCCAGTATGAGGAGGTGGGTCGGAAGGACACAGCGTCACCGTTTTTGTAGTGGGTGCTGTTGTTGTCAACTGCCCAGAGAAGCAGACACTGTCCCCTTGAGACCTGATAACTGATTCCTAAATTTCAAGAGATGGATGATAACCTTGAAGACACAAGCTTTGGCTCCAGAAAGCAAGGCCAGCAGGAGAAATTGCTGTGTTTGTGTAACACAGAAGAAGGGAGATGTTGTGGTCAAGGCTGGGAAGATGCCCACGACAGCAAGACCAGTGAGCCCTGGGAACCTGTCCCCACCCCACATGGGGGCCTGGGGACAGCTAAGACTTTGGGGAGCGGGGAGCACAGAGGAAATTACCTCTGCTGCCTCTGAGGCGGGCAGCAAACTCTGGCCAACAACTACATCATATGAATAGTATTTCTGTGGTCCCCCAACCCCAGAGGCCTAAAGATGACAGTGGACTCATGTGGCAAAAAGGACACAGCAGTGCAGTGATGCCTATCACCTGGGCCAAGAAGCAGCTCTTACTCATTTTTCCAGGGCTCATGAACCCCAGGATCTTTGTGTGATCTAAGTAGAGGGGAAGGAGCCCCCAAAACAGCCAATATCATGTTTCTTGTTAACCCTGGGGAGCAGATGCTTGGAGCCAGGTGTAATTCAATTTAGAAAAATAAAGAAATGTGATGCTTCTTACACCTGAGTGTGGAGGAGCAATTCATAACTTACACCAGCCATTTATTAATTCCTCTGTCCACGTGGGAGCGATTTGAGAGCACCTTAACTTGGCTGCTGCAAGCTGCGTTCTTATTGTTCAACATCCAGGCTGTTTGAGGCACTTTTGCAAGAGCTAAAGTTTATAAAAATTTTACGTCTGAAGTTCTTATCAAAAATCAGTTTTCCGCTATTTATGTTTTAGATTTCTTGCCACCTCTTGCGAGTAGGGAAGAGAGAGGTGGGCTGAGTTCTTAGCCAGAAAATTTTAAAAGTGGGTCCCAAGAGAGTGAGGAGCTGAAAAGTGAAAAAAGCCAACCTCGAATGTGTTTGCACCAGCAGCCTGAAGCAATTTAAGAAAGTAGGGTGAGAGGGCTTGCCAAAGACATAGGCATGGAAATCATTTCCCTTTTTAATACTGATAGATGAAAATAAGAAAACTGTAATCCTTAGAGGTAATTTACCCAAATGGAAAGGTCTCCCAGCATTCCCACCAGTTACACATTTAAGGGTTTTATCCTAGTAAATAAAAATCTCCGTAGAGAGAGAGATTAGTACAAAATATAAAAGGGACCAAAGAAAGACAAGTAAAATAAAAAGTGGTCTTCTCCCCTCTTTTTGCTCCCCCAGTTACCTGCCCCAGAGAAGGTTACTGTTTCTTCTCCATCTCCACAGCTTTTCTATGCACACCTAAGAACATTCACATACAAATGCATTTCAGTACTGCACACACTGCTCTGTTCCTTGTCAGGATGGACCATGATTTATTGAACCAGGCCCCTCTTAATGAGCCTCAGGGTGTGCCTGATAGACCTATGTTACAATCCATGCTGAGAGAAATACTGGCAATATATTTCCAAGACTCTGTAGGTTAATGAAATCAGAGCTTGCCTAAAACATAGGAAATGTTTCCAGGGGGCAGTTTGCTTAATTTAGTTGGTTCATGGAAGAAAACCTGAGAAGAGTGTCCAGAATTCCTTTGGGAGCAGAATCCCAGCCTCTCCGTGCCCAGCTCCTTGGCTCAGCACAGTCAGGGCCTTGCAGGACCTTGTCCACTTCCCAAGACCCCCTCCCCTCCCCACCCCACGCAAGGGGCCCTGCTGGGATGCCTCACCTTTGTTAGTTAAACAGTGGAAAGGCACTTCAACCTTAAGCAGAATCCCTTTCCTTTTCACAAATGCTCTAGAAAAAAATAAAAGAAAATTGAAGAAGTGGAAAACATATGTTAAGAGGAGGCTAAGTCCAGAATAGCTTCAGAACAACCTGCTGGGAGCCTGGACCACCAAGGTGGCCAGAAACCTGAGTGAGTGTCGGAGAGGCAGAGTGAACTTTCCTAACAGTCTGAACCATCGAAAATTCGTGGGACATTTCCTTTCCTAATAAAACTTCACATACCAAAGCTGTTCCTGACAGGGTTGACGTTTCTGTGGAAGTGGTATGGAGGTCTTCACTCTGCAGGTGCAAGAGGGCCCATGGCAAGTCCATTGGGGTTGCTGAGAGCATTTCATTTGTCACCCAAGGTTGACACAGTTGGAGGACAAGGGAGAAAACAGGAGAGAGCCTTGCCCCTGGGAACAAGAAAATTCCAGCAAGCCCCATGCTCCCTCTTTCAGGACAAGGTCATAAGGATACAATGGGGTTATGGAGAGGGGAAAAACAAAGGAAAAGTCACTTTATAATCATTACCTCATTTAATTCCTGCAGAAGGGGAGGGAGGGCGCATTGTTTCCATTATATTAACCACATTCCAGAAAAATTGGAGAATAGTGAAGGAGAGAAAAAAAAAATCACCCCAATCCCATAATTGAAACAAAACTATTGTTACCGTGTTGGCAATTGTTTCCACCCTGACGTGTTAATGTATTTGTCATTATTTCTATATAATTATTGTCAGAGTGGTACAACTTTACAGCCTTCTTAATTTTTCATTAACCATTACAGCAGAAAGTTTCCATGTTACCAGATGCTTCAAAATCATCACCTTCCTAAATATTGACCAATCATCATCATGGCATCCGTTTTACTTGGACAGTTTCTTATTGCTGAACATTTGCATAGCTCTTGGGGTTTTATGTCTGCATTATTTTACATATGATTATCATGTCAGATGATTTTTTTAAGATAAATCCCCCTAGTGGATTGGGGAGTAAGGGGCAGGGAGAGGAAGTGAGAGGACAATCACCCTAAAAGGCCCTCCAGAACCTGGAAAATGAGATTTCCTTTGAGAACTGTGCTGTAATAACCGACCCGCAATCAGGGAGCACAGCAATTTGAGATGTGATCTGAAGGTAGAGGCAGCAAAACGGGGTTAAAGGTATCAGTGTAGCTGATGGGTAGGATAATCAGCCCAGAAAAAGTCACCATGCCACCCACAGTGCTGGTGATGCAGGGGTGAGTCCTCGTTCACTCCTCTTTTCTCAGTATTATTGGTATTAACTCAGTCCTACCCCACTCGCAAACTGTCTTGTTTCAATAAATAAATTGCATGGTTGCTGTCCTACACAGGTAACTTGACAAGGGCCAGGCCTCTCTCTTCTAGTGGGGTCAGATAGATGAGCGCTACTGTGCCCAAACGGTTGGAAAAGGTACATCTAACAGTGGCCAGAGGACTTACTGGCTCCACAAGGCTGGGTCCTGAGCCCACTTGGACACAGATGCTCTGATGGGACAGGACCTTGCTAGGTGCATCTGGAAACCGACCTCTGGCTCAGCACCCATAGCACAGTGGTTATGGCACCGGCCACATACACCAGCGCTGGGGGTTCAAACCCAGCCCAGGCCTGCTAAACAACAATGACAACTGCAACAACAAGAAAAAAATAGCCAGGTATTGTGACAGGCACCTGTAGTCCCAGCTACTTGGGAGGCTGAGACAAGAGAATCACTGAAGTCCAAGAGTTTGATTGAGGTTGCTGTGAGCTGTGATGCCACAGCACTCTATCGAGGGTGACATAATAAAATTCTGTCTAAAAAAAAGAAAAGAAAAAGAAACTGAGCTCAGAGCCCAGGCCCTGCACTCCAAGGAACTAGAATGATGCCTCAGAACCACCAGGAGCCAGGAGGAGGGGTAGTATCCACAGCAGCCTCCCCATGCCCACTGAGGGGGCAGCACTGCCCTGTGGTTATGGAACCCAAAAGCTGAAGAACCAGATCCCCGACCTGGGGAAGCAGAGGCCACCAGACTCTCCTGGACTTGGAGAATGACCAGAAGGGTGAGCCAACATTGCAGCACCACGGTCACCTGCCCACCTCACCAGCACTGGGGAGCAGAACCGAAGCAGGTTCTGGGGCATTTGGGAAAACAAAGGAATGTGCTACCCTTGGTTGTACCTTCGAGTGTTCAGCAGGTTATGATTCACCCGTGCAGGGGCAGCCTGCAGGCCCAGCACTGGACCCGGTCCAGCCTCCTCGCTCTGACTCCATACTCACCATTAGTGTCCTAGGGGTGTGGGAAGAGGACACCCCAGGTCACTCCATGTCTCCTTGTGAAGTGGAGAGTTAACGAAACAGAATAAATACTTAGTAATCTATGTATTGGTTTCATGAATTTGGACAGCTCAAATCAGCCTACCTTACTCAACCCTAAGATAATTTTAAAAATGAGTTTCTGAACCACAGGATGAAGAGCAGACCCGGCCTCCAAATATGTAACATTTTTTCTTTCATCTGCCTTCAGTTGCTCTGTATTGTTACTTTTAAATTAACCTGAAATTTACTATGAAATTTTTTGGTTCAAGGCTAAATTGCTTTCTCGCCAGTTGCAAAGGGCTTATGCCTGGGTGATTTGTGGGATGACACATTTATTTTGTGCTTATTTATGTAATTTTGTGTACCATGTAGCTTATTCATTCATGAGCTAAGGGTCTTTGAATTATTTACTCTATTTCATTAACTTGCCCATTCCTGAAAGAAGACCAAATTGTGTTACACATGTATCCTTATAGCACATAGTTCAATAATTACCAAAACCCATCGCACTGTTTCAATTCAAAGATTTATTTGAAGCACTCAAATTTCTGCAGTAACTTGAGCATTTGTTCTGTTTCTAAAATAGCTGTGAGGATATTAAAATGACTTCCACTAAGCTTCTACATTAATTTGGGAATAATCGATATTTTCACAAGTTATTGCCTTACCCAAGAATATGATACATTTGTCCAAATATGTATTTAATTTGCGCATGTACATTTTATGCACCAATAAAGTTTTGTGATTTTCTTGATTGCCATCACATCAATTTTCCTTGAAAATACTCCAAGGTGTTTTATGGTATTTGTTGTTATTCTTTACGTGTCTTTTCCTCATTAAATTTGCTTATTACTGGAGAGGTATGTATTTTAACCACCACCTTATGTATGGCAAAACTGGGACACAGGTAGGTTCCTAAACTGCTTGAGATTTATTAAGCAATTAAGCAAGGGAGCAGCAGCCTGAAGAAAATGAGGACAAGCCCCAATGACCCCAGTGTGCACAGGAGCTATTTCCGTCATCCTGGACTATTTCCCTGGCAGTGTGTAGTGCTAGGAGCCCTGGACCTCTTCTCTTCACCCCACTCCCCCTGCCCTCGCCTGACCCCAACCCTCCCATCATTTTGGACCCTAACTTTCCCTTCATTGCACTTCCCTCTCCAAACCTCTCCAAAGTTCCCTCCGCTTCCGAGAAGGCTTGTCACCTCCTCCCATAGGAAATGCTGGTTCTGCTCACTGGCCACATTTCATACTCTCCTTGGGACCATTTCAGAAGGAAATTCAATGAGCAAGATGCACAACCACCAGGTGGAGGTCTTCGTGGACACATAAGAGTAGCCTCAGCGTGCTCAGATCCCAAGACACCTGAGTAACTGAGCTGCAGCCTGCTGGGCTGGATGCACCCACCAGCTGTTGAGGGGTGCCGGGGCTCTGAAGGTGCCTAAAGCCAAGAAGTTGATACTCTTTCCTAGGACTGGGATTGGAGCCTCTGCTTTGGGTGATCCATCCAACTCACACCATATTTCCATAGGCTGGGAATTTTTCATGTAGGAAAATGCATAGCATGTTGAGTAAAGTGGGCACTGGCTCTGGGGAAAGCAGAGCTCCCCTGGCAGTGATCAGTGCTCTAAAGTTAGTGCCAAGCGGTATGCCCATTCAGCCATGACTTTTCACTCAGGGGCTCAGGAAGATCGGCACATCATACTTATTCCACATCTATGAAACTCTTCCAGTTTGGGGAGCTGACTTCGTCTCTTAAGTTACTAATCACCGCTCTGTACAATGTCTTTTTTTTGAGACAGAGTCTCACTCTGTTGCCCTAGGTAGAGTGCTAGGGTTCATAGCTCACAGCAGCCTGAAACCCTTGGGCTTGAGCAATTCTCTTGTGTCAGCCTCCCAAGTAGCTGTTACAACAGGCACCTGCCATGACGCCCAGCTAATTTTTCTATTTTTAGTAGAGACAGGGTCTCACTCTTGCTCAGGAAGGTCTCGAACTCTTGAGCTCAGGCATTCCACCTGCCTCAGCTTCCCAGAGTGCTAGGATTTCAGGTGTAAGCTATGAAATGTGCCTCTGTGCAATGTCTTTTTGTAATTCAGATGGATTCCCTGGACTGAGTGTGGCTGGGGGGAACACTGCACAGCAGAGAACAAGTTCAGTCAGTCTGTCCGGACTGCAGATCTGCTGTCCTTTTGGGATTGGGGTCTGAATCATTGTTGAGTGTTGAGGACGAGGAACTGCCTTACCTGCAGCCTGCTGTCTGATGTGAAGGGCCCACCACTGAGCACATGCAGAACAAACTGAGCACAGGCTGGCGCCTGGCCCCCAGAGACAGAGTTAGGAAAACAGGCACCTAGGAAGTGGGACCTCCAGGAGGGCTGAGGGGTCAGAACAGACATCAAGCACCCTCAGAAGTCAGAGAAGAGGGCCCCTCTGTTAGGGACACAGGGGGGCCAGGCTGGACTTCTCGGAGGCCTGGTGGGAAAGATGTGGTTTACAGGGAGACCTGGGAGGGCTTCAGGTGGGGCCGCAGCGGCCATGCCCAGGAGGGAGCCGTTCTCTCTTAGGATGGAACAGAGAGCAGCTGAGCAAGCCCCAAGTCCAGAAGCCAGGCAGCCTCCCCTCATTCTTCCACCAGCTACGTGTCACTCAGGGAGACCTGCACTTAGTTCTCAGACACCAGAACAGGCGCTTTGATGTCTTCAGAATAAAGGGCTCTATAAATACAAATGATAGGAAACTCAGCCCTGATAACGATGTTTTTCAAAAGACCAAAGCATAAGAGAGTAAATAACAAAAGCAGCACTAGACTGAGGTCCAGGTAGTATTTTTAGACCATCCTTCGTGGTTCTGAACAGGCGGAAGATGGAAGAGGTTATGCTGGCTGCCAGTCCTGCTCCAATTCGGTCTTCAACCCCGGAAAGTGCTGAATCCTTGATTGTTTTGTTAAAAACATCCCAGAATGGACTTTGTTGTCAGCTGTTGTTGGTCTTTCAAAATTTCCTGTATTTGCTATTGACTGGCACTCCTGGCCTTGATAGAAATGCAGACAAAATGACTAGCCTGTGAGCCGTGGCTGTGTCATCGGCAGCCTCCGACACCCTGGCGGCACTTGCTGGACAGTGTGCCAGCAGTCACCCAGCAGGAAGTCAGACTGCAGGGCCAAGTCTGGCTGTGACTGGCGAGTGTCCTCAGCCTGTCCTTGCCTCTCCGTCCCTCAGTCCCTGCTTCTGCACAGGGCAATGGATGGGGGCTTTATATCAGACCCCTGTGGGGAAATCCTGCCACAAACACAAAGCAAAATTGCACAGCGAGTTATTAGAAATGCCACCAAATGTGTCCTGCGTGCAATCTCAGCTCAGGCCGTATGAAAGTGGGCTCAGCCCCACGCAGCCCCGTGCCTGGAAGGGGCCTTCCAGAACACAGAAGGATCCATCACTGTAATGGGATTTCCTGGTTTGCCTTAACTTCTGCAGTAGTCTAGGCTGAGTCACCCCAACACTCTTTAAAGGGTGTCACGATGAGTGATTCTCCTGGGAAGAGGGTAGGTTATCTCCGGATCCTCAGCATCAGATCAGGGCCTGGTACATAACGGGTGAAGGAGAAAGAGAATGGTGATGGGGAAGGAGAGATTGGAGGGAGGGAGAGAGGGAAATAGGGAGGACCGAGGTTAAAGACTCTAAGAAACAAGCAGACACAAAGGCTTTCATTCACCCACCGCAGAATCTCTCCAGGGTCAGGACATGGCAGCTGGGGCTGGGGCTGAGGATTACAGCAGACAGCTGCCTCAAGCACATGTGTCAAGAAGAGACGATGACAGAGTCTCCACAGGATGTCCCCTCCTCCCCGGTCATGGCGGCCTTCTCATTGCTGAGTCCCTGAGAAAGGACTTAGCAAGGACTTAGAAACTGTCCTCTCAGGGAAGGTAACAACCCCAGTCTTTGGTGCCACTCGTTTGTTTTCTTGACATGTGGACTCTTTAGTTCCCCGCAACGAAGGTCTTGGTACTAATTACGGAATAAAGCTCAGTCCTGAAGGGAGCTAAGTAAACTTTGGAGTGAGAAGATGCGCGTTTCTGTTTCCTCAGACAGGGAAGCAGGCCTTCAACTGTTATTCACTGTAACCATAAAATGTAATTTTATAACAGCCAAGGTCATGAAGAAGAAAGGGCAAATTCTGCGCCCTGGCCTCCATTTCAGTTTCCTGGAGCGTCACTAGTGGGACTGGAGCAAACTACAGGCACTCAGTTTGTCAAGGTGCCACGTGACTGTAATTGCTGAAACAAAAGATGTGAGGAATAACAAGTTTCATGAAAGGCAGACATAAACACACCCCGATTAAAGCTCCAGACGTGCATTAGGCTTAAATATGTGCGGTGTGAAGTCCCTTGACAGGCCATAGCATTTCTAAATAACTAGTTGTGCAATTATCCATGAAGAGTTTTACAGGGACCCCTGAGTAGGACACAACAGAAGCCACCTCCATCATATGGGAACCGAATCTGTGAAACTGACCCGTCCATTAGAGGAGAAGCAACTTAGTTAGAATGTCCCGGAACAGCACTATTTTTTTTAATCATTCTATTTTAACTGAATCTCCCAGTAGTCATTACAGCTAAAAAAAAAAAGACAGACTAATTTCCATTTCCATGGGTAGAAATACAGTTTTCAAGTACATTTTACTTAGGGATATCAAATTCCTTCAGTGCTCTGAAAACCTTCCACAACCCTGAAGGGTTTTAAAAGGACCAAGTGCTGTTGCCTCTGCTTCACAGAGAGAGAAACTGAGTCACAGAGAAAAAAGGGTTTAGACAAAGTCGCCCAGTATTCATTTGGAAGAACGAAGGTTAAACTTCAGAATTTGCAAGAGCCAAAGTTTGACAGTATTATAAACTCAAGAACTCTGCGTTCTAAAGCTTTACTTTATTAAAAGGTAAAAAATATGAAGGGAAATGTTCTAATGTAGAAAATGTGTATGTGATAGGCACGAATGTATTCATGATCTATGTGTATTTGACTTAATAAAAACAAGAGACAAAAAAAAAGAAAGAAAGGAAATGTGTATGTGAACAAAGTAAGAAAGTCTTTGGGGGAAAGTCATTCCAGAAACTGTGATCTCCCTTGAGAAGCATAACTAAGGTGGTTGAGAATCAATTCTCCAATCTCTTATAAGGCTAGAGTTAAATACTGTATTCTAAAATTCAACAAACTTATCCATATTCTTTTCTTTTCATACACATCCTATTGATAACATATTTGTTTGTACTCATGTCAAACTTCTAAGGCAGACATTCGCACAGCTCAGACATGTGTTTAGAAAATTCGCCCAGGCCAGAACCAAAGACTCAGGTTTCCCTTCCATGGGTGATTCCTGGTCACTCTGATATTAGCTCTATCTGATTCGCTCTATCATAATTGAACATTATGAATAAAACTGGTCATTTTTGCAGCATTTCAGGAATTGGCTATTTCTGAACATAAATCCAAACTTTGAAAATTCTCATTTCAAACAACTATGCTTGTTTGTGGTCATGCCAGCAATTTCCTAAGCTGAAGACACTTCCTTGTTCTGCTCTCAGATAACATGTAGGTCAACTTAACTGTTTTAATCAACTACAGCCTCCACTCATTATCTGTGTTTCACAACAGCTTTCAAAAGACTTCATAAATTTTGACCAAATTTAATGCCCTTATCTCTAAAAGTACTTTATGTTAAAAAAACAAAACAAAAACCAGCAACCAATTTAAAAAACAAAGAAAATTTCTTATTAGGCATTTTTTTGTAATTTAACCAAATCCAGCACATGGGAAGAGCTCGCTGCAACATGTGAGGGCCCCAGTGCGGTCTGGACTCACACACAACAGACACGTGCTGCAGGGGTTCTCAGCTGCTCATCCCACCAACGCAGCACTCAGCCTCTGGCCTCATAAAAATGAACATTTAACTCTTTCTCTTCCTCATGAATGTATCAGTGGCTAATGGTCGACATAACAAATGGACACAGTCACATAACGCTATATCTGGGAAAGACCTTGAAAGTTGTAAGTTCCAATTCCCACCTAAAACAGGAGCCTTTCCACATCCCTCTGACACAGAAGTGCCTGCAGGGGAGCATCTCAGCGGCCAGCTCTGTGCTGAGCACCTCCGGTGGGCTACACACAAAAAGAAGCTACCCAGCGTGGAGCTCCTTGCACAGAGGATCCGCAGGGAAATCTGATTTTCTCCACGTTGCAGATGGGTCTGTGGAAGTCCAGGGATCAAGTGTGCTGCCCTGAGTCACACAGCGTGAAAGTGGAGTCCGTGTCTGACAAACACTAAACCCTATGCTCTTTCTAATGTATAACAAATGGAAATGTGTAAATTAAAATGCATCTGCCCTGGGTGTGTTCTCGCTTAATGGGCACAATGTTAGAGTGTGTGGCATATTTCTTTGGGATGGGACACAATTTTAAGAGGGACTTTATCTAACAAATGCAAACACTGTAACCTAATTCTTTGTACCCTCAATTAACCTGAAACAATAATAAATTAATTAATTAACAGAATATAAAATACGCCTTCTATCAAGTGTCCACTATTGGTTTCAACTTGATTTCTGAATCTAATCTACATTACATATAAACCCACCTATCTAATCTGTATTATGCATAGGAATATATCTTCCACTGGTCACCTTTTCTTCATCTGCAATGCCTCCCAGGGCACACAGTGACTTCTGGCTATGCAGCTGGCTCCTAACTGAGGTCTCCCCAATTCCAGTGTTGCCCTCAAGCAAAATGAATGAATCATTCTCCACCCCATACCAAGAGTGATTTGACAAACACATGAATATAATCTACCACTGGCTGTTTGGCACTTCCTTGAGGATTCCCCAGCCCTCATAAGGAAACCCAAATGTCTTAGTGTGACCACAGAACCCCCTACAGAAGTACATATATGACTGTCCCCACTGGCACATCACATCCAGTGATGAGATACAAGGCATCTCACTCACTGGTCCATCTTCTGCAGTCCTCAACGCCTGACCTCGTCCCCACCCAGGGACGGTGGCTCTGCTTGTCTTTCTCTCCCTGCCTGGTGTATCAGGGCTCACTCTTTGGCACCACTGAGCGAAAGAGCTCTCATCTGAAATTCTCACAGAGGCCTTGCCAGTGTGCAGTCCCTACTCTGTGATTTTCTACCTCATTATTGTTTTCTTTTCTTCATGGCGGTATGGCTCTGTGATATCACTACTCTCCCTTTGCTGACTGTTTCCCACCACACGCAGTCAACTAGAATTTCAGCTCCCTGAGAGCAGAGCTGTGTCTCCTCCAGACCTGAACCATGGCTGCGAAAAGCAGGCGCAAAACTCATCTGCTGAATTTCTGGGTAGTCTCTACCACAGTCCTTCCAGTGTTGAAACCAGCTCCTCCCCTCTGGGTCGCCTCTCCTCCAGGTGAAGTGCGCCATGGGTGAGCTGTCCTTCCTGCTGCTTCCAGACTCCTCCCATGTGAAGGTCCTCTCCCATTCTGCAGAGTCCAGATCTGCACTCAGCTGCGCCACCTGTCCTGTAACTGGGGAGTGTGACTCCAGGGAGAATCTTGAACACATGAAAAGGACCCAAAATTAGCAAAAGTGGCCTAGATCTGTAGAAAGCCTCCATGAAGTGACCTGGGCCTGCTGAGACCCCATTTGGCCCTTACCCTTGATAGGGGCTCTAAGCAGGGACTTGGCTTTATTTATTTACTTATTCATTTATTTAGAGACAGTCTCACTTTGTCTCCCTCAGTAAAGTGCTGTGGCGTCATGGTTCACGGCAACCTCAGACTCTTGGGCTCAAAACACTTTTCTTGCCTCAGCCTCTCAAGTAGCTGGGACTACAGGCGCCCGCCACAACACCCAGCTAGTTGTAGCGACCAGGTCTCGCTCTTGCTTAGGCTAGTCTCCAACGCCTGAGCTCAAGCAATCCACCAACTTTGGTCTCCTAGAATGCTAGAATTACAGGCCTGAGTTGCGAAAGCCCACCCCCCAACCCCTATTTTAAATGAAGAGGAAGGGGGCGGGACTCCTCCAGGGCAACCTGTGCAGCCATTGGTCACTGGCGGTTGCTAGGCAGGGCATGCCAGGGGGAGGGACTTCCTCCCAGGGGAATGGGCGCCTACTCCAACAGAGGGCCAGCCAGTAGACAGAGGCCAGTCAGTTAAGACTTAAAGAAAGCAATCAGTGTTAGCCAGCTAGGTTTCAAAGACCCAATCACTGTTTTGTCAGCAAGGTTTGTGGGGACAGACAAGGTATAAAAGCCCCCAAAACAGCTGTGCTGCAGCCACAACCCTTTAGGGACCCCTACCATGTTATTGGAAGCTTTTCTATCCTGTAATAAACTATTGCTCTATCGCTTCTGCTTGCTTATGGTCCATGAATTTTTTCTTCGATTCCTGAGACCAAGAATGTAGCATAGCAAGGAGAGGAGAAATCGGTATCACCCTCACTCTAGGCTATTCCAGAGGCAGGGGCTGAGCAGGGCTCCTGGGTAGTGGGGCTTCCAGCTGCTATAGCCAGACCCTCTCCTTTCAGCCTCTTCCACCTGTTGTCCAGGGCTCCATCATGACTGGCTTTCTATTTTTTTCTCCCTCCTTGAGACAGAGTCTCACTCTTTTTTTTTTTTTTTTTTTTTAGACAGAGCCTCAAGCTTTCCCCCTGGGTAGAGTGTTGTGGCATCACAGCTCACAGCAACCTCCAACTCCTGGGCTCAAGCGAGTCTCCTGCCTCAGCCTCCCAAGTAGCTGGGACCACAGGCACCCGCCACAACGCCCGGCCATTTTTTGGTTGCAGCCATCATTGTTGTTTGGCAGGCCCAGGCTGGATTCAAACCCACCACCTTAGGTGTACGTGGCTGGCGCCTTAGCCACTTGAGCCACAGGCACTGAGCCCAGAGTCTCACTCTTGCCCCAAGCTAGAGTGCCCTGTCTTCAGCCTAGCTTCCAGAAACCTCTTAGCAAGGACGAGACTACTGCCTCCAATGAAAGCACCTACACCTGGGTGCTGGAAACCAAAAGTGGGGGACTCTCTCCCAGAGTGTACTCCTCAGAGGGAAGGCTCCTGGAAGCAGCGCTAAGCTTACCATCAGCAGGGCCGCCTGCTCCTTGGAAGGTTTCTATAAGCCTGTGGCAGGCATCCACCCCTAGCTTCTCATTTTTCAAGTCAGGAGCTGAGCTAATTTCTTGGCTGAGTCAGTGCAGCCGAACAAGATGGGGTGGTTTAGTAACAGTCTGACTTAAAATGAATGTAATTTGTCAAACCAGAAAATTCATTTTACAACGGGATTCATAACCTGGTGAATTTGGGTTTTTCTGTCTCAACAACAAGTATTATAAACGTACCTTTCATACTCTCTTTCTGAATTCTATCTGGGAGAAAGGCCCTTAAGGTTATAGAATCCGACTTACATGAGCAAGGGCCAGTGGGAAAGCCACATCTATGCTGGAAGCCCAAACTCCAGGGCCCTGGTTCTGCCTCCAACCCCCACGCTATTCTTTCCGCATCTGCGACATGTGCATATTTATATTCGGTGACTTCCAAGGTTAGTTTCAGCTCTGGGTTTCGCAATCACGATTTATAGTTATAATCAGTTCCATTTCCACCTCCTGGATGAGGTCTTGTACAACGATTCTGTCTAAACTAATCCTCATCTGATCCTCTGTCACTGTGCCCTCTTTGGTTTCCTGTGACTCATTTGTTTCACATTCACATTCTCTGTCTCCTGCACGGTGCTCACAGGAGCATCACTGCTGCCCTTCACTGCCATGTCCCCAGAGCCCAGCTCAGTGCCCAGCACAAAGCAAGTACTGGACATTGCTTGGATGCCTTAATGTGAAAATACCCGTCTGTGGGATGGGGCAACTCCTTCCTACAAGGCTGAGAACATCCTGTGTGAGCCACATCAGTTCCTAAAACTTCCAGGAGCCCAGATCTGTGTCACTCCAGTCGGGTCTCACGGCTACCCTTCGGCTCTTCCAGTCTTATTAGCAGGTGTCCAAATAGAAAACATGTAAAGTTTCTTTGGAATCCTATTTTAAAACCCTTCTGTGTAATTTGGAACACAGTAGCTCAGGAGAGCTGTCAGCTGGGAAACAGGGGTATTCAAGGGCCAAGTAACATTAGAAGCAGCACTGTTAATGTTTATACTAAGACGGTAACAAGGGAATGCTTGAATTAAACTATTATTGATTTAAACTCATTAAATAAGACAACTAATATTGAACATTGAAAGACTCTGCATTTTTGTTCTTCTTAAATCAACCTGGTAGAGAACATTAATATTTGTGTGGTATTTGTCTTGAAAGGGAAGATGGGCAGTGATCCCTGGAAATAGCCTTCCTTCGATATCAAATAGAACTTAACAAAAGATGACTGCATTATAATTTGCTTATATAAGTGGGGTTTGTTATTATTTTTCCTAAATGATTTGAGGTTCTCTGCCATTAACATGGCATATGGTCATATGGATTTGAAGAAATATGAACTTTAGAGGAATATAATATAAATTACACTTAATTCTCAATTGATTAAATACATATCTTTCTCGGGAAGAAAATATTTTTTATTGGATGATACCTTTGTGAGAAATGCTCTCAGTAGCAGATCATTATAAGGACATTGTCCTGCTTTAATGAAGAAGAAATGGTATCACTAAAATACTTGCTGGGTGGGGAAGACTCATGACTGCAATACTAGCACTCTGGGAGGCTGAGGCAAGTGGATAGTCTGAGCTCAAGTGTTTGAGAACAGCCTGAGCAAGAGGGAGACTCTGCCTCTACCAAAATTAGAAAAACTAGCCAAGCATCGGGACAGGACCCTGCAGTCCCAGATATTCCGGAAGCTGAGGCAAGGCGACTGCTTGAGTCCAAGAGTTTGAGGTTACTGTAAGCTAGGATGCCACCACACTCTACCCAGGGCACAAAGTAAGACTCTACCTCCAAAAAAAAAAAAAAAAATGACCAGGCACAGTGGCTCACACCTATAACCCTAACACTTTGGAAGGGTGAGGCAGGTGAATTGCTTAAACTCAGGAGTTAGAGACCAACCTAAGCAAGAGTGAGACCCATTTCTACTAAAAATAGAAAAATTAGCTGGGCATTGTGGTGGATACCTGTAGTCCCACTACTTGGGAGGCTGAGGCAAGAGGATCACTTGAGCATAAGAGTTTGAGGTTGCTGTGAACTAGGCTGATGCCATGGCATTCTACCAAGGGCAACAGAGTGAGACTCTGTGTCAAAAGAAAACAAACAAACAAACAACAAAAAAAAAAAACCCTCACCATTGGTAGCCTAGGAAATGAGAGGAATTGGCAACATGAAGCAGTAGCTGCTAAACCTTAACAGTCCTTGAGGTGAGACAGAGTGGAAATGGAGGTAGTATTCCATCTCGGAGGCTCTGGATGTAGAAACAGCAGTGCTGAGAGCGAAGTAGGATATTCCTACACCCTAGCCGCTATCCCAGGGAAAGATGAGGTCCTGGTAGAAAGCTGGCATGGCTCAGGTTTCCCCAGAGTGTCCCTTGTCACTGCATCATATAACACCTGCAGCCTGCATGGTTCAAGAGCATCTTAGAAAAGAGGACTGTATAGGACAAGTGCGTGTTGTGTGTGTGCATGCATGCGGGTGTGTGTGTGTGTATGTATGTGTGCATGCGTGTGTGTGTGTGTGTGTGTGTGTGTGTGTGTGTATGCATGTGTTTGGTATATTTGTTTAATTAAGCCAAGTCAAAGTCATATTCCACACTCCCATCCTCCTAGCTTGTCATTCATGGAAGCCACAACATCCCCACAGGACCCAGGCATGGAAAGATGGCACCATACAAGTAGGATTCCTATAGGTTTCCTGCCACTGGCTCAGTGTCCACTCTACCCTGTGGCACAGCCTTCCCTTGTCACTGAGTGACTATGGGATATTCCCTTCCTAGTCCTGGTCAACCTTGAGCCCTCCCCCCCCCCCACACTTGCCAGTAAAGGAAGGGAGTCCACTTGAGTGGAAATGCTGAGGGCGTGGCCCCTGGGGGTTCAGGGCAGGTCAGCCCCACTGCAGAGCAGCAAGTCTCCAGTGGGCCTCCAGGCAGTTGGCAGGCTCCAGGCAGCCCTTCGGATCTCCCATCCTCCCTGATCTGGAAGCACGTTCACTCGGCAGGCTCAGCTTCCTTTGTTTGCCTGTGACTCCCTGGGGCTGAGCCCTGGGGAATGAATGCACACAATAACAGGTTTCAAAGACCCGAAGATTGTTTCTGACAACAGCAGCTCTCCCTTAGCACAACTGCATCTTCCCAAGGTGCTAAGACACAGATAAGTAGTGCCCCCCAGTGAGAGGGTACTGAGTCTAGCCAACACCACCATTGCCACCACTGTCTCTGAAGAAGTTTTACATTCTCAGTTTCTTGACAGGGCTCTGTGGGCGTCTGCACATTCACTTAAGACAGCCTCCTCGTCTATCATGTGCAGTGTGTGTATATGCATGTGTGTGTGAGTGTAGAATGACATTAGGGGAAAGTAAAATCTAACTCCTAAGAAATACCTTATCCCCGCCACAATGGACTCTTCCTCAGAATGTTTATGGGTAAAGCATGGTTACAATTCCCAATATTTCTGGTTCTTCATCTTAAAATGTGGGGTCAGCCGTGTACTGAGTAGCCTTTCCAAGCATCACCTGTGAGCAAAGAAGGCTTCTAACACCAACATAAAGTGAGGGTGTCTGCTTGGACGGAGAGCCCTCACCAGCCATAAGTGCACATGGGGAGGGCCCAGAGAATGTTAGCAGGACAGGGGCCCGGCCCCCACCCCATACCAAGGAAAGTAGAATATATAGGGCAGTGGTCAGACATCTTGATTTCTTTGAACTCCTCAGATAATTTTAATAGGCAGTTGGGGGTGGAAAATCCTCCATCAAGCCTTAAAGAGATCTTTTAGCTGAAGTCTACTGCTCTTCCCGCCAGCCTGAGAGCAATTCTATTTACAGAGGGAATGTCCTGTTCCCACAGACATGCCACAAGACCCCACATCATCTAGTCAATGGTTCTCAGACTTCAACATGAGTCCAAATCACCTGGGAGAATCATAAAGACCACAGAGCTCCAGGTTCCTCCGAGTGGGCCAGGACCTAGGCCTTAAGACTTCACGAAGTTCCCTGACTCCTCTGATGCCCACCAGTTTGACAGCCAAGGGCCTCATCCTTACAGACCATAGAAGGTGACTGGGCAAGCACATATCCCTACCCCCATGCACGTCAGTGATCAGTAAGAGAGTGCTAGGGCTACATGATAGTAACACTAGTCACAAGTCAATTGCTCCTGCTGGGACCAGAACCCAGGAGAACCCCCCCATCTTCACCCCTCCCCCCACATGAGAAATATACTCTGGAGATGTGCAGGACTTGCTGTCTTTAATCACTGCAGGCCTGGCACTTACCACTGCTGAGTGGCTGAGGCAAGAGAATCACTTACGCCCAAGAGTTTGAGGTTGCTGTGAGCTATGATCCCACAGCACTCTACTGAGGGTGACATAGTGAGACTCTGTCTCAATAAAAAAGATAGAAAGAATCAGCTGGATTCTTATCCAGGCACTTATCCTCTGCACTTACCACCCTGGCACCCAGGACAGAGGCCCATGTGCTCATGTGCTTATGCAACGCCAGGCCTCAAACCTTCCATCCACAGAACAGACAAAATAGATTGAGTCTATGTTGTCAAATGGGAAGGCCCCAACAGGAGTCACTTTCCTGACCCCATGTGTCAGTACTCCCACTCCAGGGCCACTGCCCAAGCTCTGTGGTCAACAAAGAGAGGCTCACAATGAAGCCTCCTCCCAAGAGGATAAGCTACTGTCCACAGCTGGCAGAGGGCTGCTCTGAGACTTCCAGGTCCGAGGAGAGACATGAGAATGGCTGATCACGGCCTGGAGTCTCTGCCTAGCTTACCTAGGACATCATGGTCCCCTGACTGAATGAACAGGACAAAAGGGAGAGCGTGTGCCAAACATCTGCCCGGTCAACCTGTCTCAAATGCAGCAAGATGGGCCCTCCCAGCACTGGGATGCAGCACTGTCTCCTTCCAGCCTGAACACTGAGACAGAGGGATGCTGTCCAGACAGGGCCCTAAGGGGCCACTTTGCCCAGGTACTGGCCCAGACTCTGGATCAGACACACTCTCGGTGCTAACCACACTTGCCCACCTTTTCTGCCCCTTCCCTATTCTGGATGCTCACATCTGACACCTCCCCTACAGCCCCATGCGGGCAGCCCCGTCTCTTCCCTCTAGGACTTTAGCCACCTGCCAAACAACATTTATTTCTCTAGGTGGCTGTGCACATTTATGAAATACCCTAGAAAATTTCTGTCCAGCAACACCAAGCCACCAAGGGGCAGGGCCGTCCTCACCCCATCCCACCCCAGGGTACTCTGCAGCTGGAGCACAGCACTCTCTAGGCGAGGCTGGCGAGGGCACCCAGAAAGACAGAGGGGCAGGGGATGGGCCACTCTCTGGCTGCACTAAGGACTATTTAATAGAGAAATGACGAGCAGCACCCACAGAGTGGGAGTTTGAAATAAGAAGCCAGCAAAGGGCAGGGATTTTTTCAAATGGAACTCAGATCCCAAAACTTTGGCATGTAGAACAACCTTCTTAAATATAAGAATCAGCTGGAAGAGGGTGGTGCCCATAGCCCAGTGGGTAGGGCGCCAGCCACATACACCAAAGCTGGGTACAAACCCAGCCCAGGCCTGCTAAAACAACAATGACAACTGCAACAAAAAAATAGCCAGGCATGTGACAGGTGCCTGTAGTCCCAGCCACTTGAGTGGCTGAGGCAAGAGAATCACTTACGCCCAAGAGTTTGAGGTTGCTGTGAGCTATGATCCCACAGCACTCTACTGAGGGTGACATAGTGAGACTCTGTCTCAATAAAAAAGATAGAAAGAATCAGCTGGAAGAGATACAAATGCAAATTTCTAGGCCTCTGCCCCGGAGATTCTGCTTCCATACATGGAGCCTGGGAAGCTATACCCTCAGCAAGCCCTGCCAGGCATGGTGCAGGGGATCTGAGGAAAGACTAGGAGAAATATAACTGCAAAGCAAAGCAGAATCCAGGGCTGGTATAGGGTCCAATAACCATGGCCAGAGTGCAGTGTAGAAACCTGAGAGAACCTGAAGTCTGAGCTGGCAGGAAGGGCAGGAGAAGCAGGAGGGATGTGAGTACGGTTAGCCCCCAAAGCCTCAGCTCTCAGAGCATGGCTTCCTGCGATTCAGAAAACCCCTGGTGTTTTAGTTCAACCCTGGTATGGCACTTGAAATATGAGCAGGTCAGAGGGAATCTTGGGAACTATGAAATCTTCCTCCTTAGAAATAGACTCTTAATTTATAGAGTTGAGGGTCCACCTGAGACGAAAGGGCTGGATTTATTGCTGGTAAAATATGAAGGATGTAACATGATACCTCTTCAAGTTTCCTTATATATTTTCACCAGCCAGGCAGTAATTGCCTCCCGAGGAGAGGCCCTGATGGGTCAGGGGAGGAATCCCACCCACCATCTAGGACAGGAAGGTCTGAGGCTGGGCACGGGTACAGGATAGAATGGGATCTGCAGGAAGAAGTTGTGAGTGGATCTCCCCAAGACTGAGGGGCCTCAAACAAGAAAGCTACAGAGACATACAGAAGGTGGGGGGCAGGGCAAAAGGTAGCCAGGACTGTCCCCGTGGCAAACACAGGACTCCTCTCCCGTTCCTGGGGACACTGAAGTCACCCTGAGGAGAAAAGAATTGCACATATTCCTTGAGCAATCAGGCACAATGAGGACCCAGATGAGTCACCCTCACTCCAGTCTGTCCTCTTTCCTTGGGATCTTTTTGCAGACAGAAAATTGTAGCCAAATTAGGACACCCTAATGAGCTAAGGGCACCGAGTCTTGCTGGCCCATCACCAGAAGCGTCAAATTTTCTACCTGACTTAGGATGACCCTTAAGTCACCCTACCCGCATTTTCTACATAAGCCCAGTGGTCTGTGCAGAAGAGCCGCAAGTACTGTCTAAGTGATGTCAAAGCTATGTTGGAAGAAGGGAATTTTCTTCTCCCAACCAGTGGTTGAGGAGAAAGAGGCATGATCCCACAGCACTAGGAAGACTCCCATTGGCCAAATAATCACAGAACTAAACAAAAACAAACAACTTTAGGGGGGTGCCATAGAAGGATGCACATGATATCCAGCTTACATGCGCCTGCCGCTTACAACAAGCTCTGGGAGATGGGAGCTCCTGAGAGCAAATGGTAGCATGCAGAAACTCAGGAAGCAGTGGGGAGCGGCCAACTGAGAACAGAAGATCCTAGGAGCATAGCCTCAAGAGAGAGGCCAGGGCCAGACTGGGAAGGGCTGCAGACCACGTGAGGTTCTGTTCTTTGTTCTTGGGCAAGGGGGAAGCCACTGAAGGGTTTTCATTGGGGTAGTGCATGATACAACTCTGGAAAAGACAACTCTGACCCAATGGAGTGCAGAGAGAGGAAGGACTGTGAGCTAACAGGAGCCAACGCAGAGAAGGCAACCAGGCTGCAGCACCAACCAAGATGCTTGCTGTGGATAACGGTGGATGTGTCTGAGAACACCTCAGCAGACAAAATCAGCCAGTTCTGAGGAGACATCGTTGTCATGGGCAACATTCTAATGTGAGGAGCACGAGAACAAGAAATGACTTAGAGCCAAGATTCCGATCCTGTTTCTACTATATAAAGACTGAGGTGCCATCTACCTGGGAACTTCAAGAAGACAGTTGGCTATGTGTTTCTGGAGCTGAGAAGAAAGTTCTGGAAGGAGATTTCAGTGTCCTTGTTAGCTGCACACAGTAGTTCACTGACACCTGGGTCCTGAAGGAGATGGTCAGAAGAGAAGCCATGTCCAAAGGGAAATGGCCCAGGACTGAGCCACAGTTTACCCACTGAGGACAGTGACCCAGGAAGGAAACAGGAGAGAGAAGCAACCCAGAGGCCAATTGTCATATGTGGCCATTGAATCAACAGAACACAGTACATGGAAAAAAAAAAAAAAAACATAGAGCAAGCATAAACACCATACTATCTGGTGCAGAATGAGCCAGAATGTCAAACGGGGAGATGAGGGAGCAACTTCCAGACAACCAGCTCTGAGCCCAAGGCCATACCTGTGAACAAGAATGAGGACCCCCACCCAAGATAATGCAGTGAAATTGCTCTCTCAACCTCTGAGAGAACCAGGCTTCACCTGGACCATAGGCATATCCCTGCCATGAGTTCCAGGTAGTTCTGCGTGACACTGAATAGGCCAGTGGACAGGCGCTCCCTTCTACTCAGGATTGGCTCATTTCCAGGCCTCCAGTTTTTTAAAGCAAAAACAATGACAATTTTCTGTCCATGTCATTTCCTAGGAACACCTACAGGACAAAGTCTGAGCTGCAGTAAACAGCATGGGAGCCAAAGTTCTCTGGCTCCAGCAATGGTATGAAGCATGACTCATCTGGTGAACATTCTCTTTCTAAAGAGGGAAAGCAGCAACAAGGGCTCACACACAGTTGTCTTCCTGTGGCAAACAAAAGCTCAAGCCAGCCCAGCCCAGCAGGCCAGATTCAGGAGAGCTCCTGATCCAAGCCACGTGTGGGCTACATGCGACTCTCCAGATAGGAATTTTGTAAATGATGATAATGGTGATTGGGATAATAGTAATGGTGATGACAGTGATGGTAATGATTGTTATGGTGGTGATGTTGACAATGGTGATGGTGATGGTAGTAGTTCTGATAGTATGGTGATTATGATGGTTATGGTGGTGATGGTGATGATATGATGCTGGTCATGATGGTGATGGTGGTGATGGTGGTGATGGTCATGATGATGTAATTCTCCTCCAGAATTGCCAAAACACCCAGAAAAGTCTTCTCTGGAAGCAATATTGTCATGGTAAAGTGGGTCAGAAAGTCTTTAGTGCTCATAGGGCTGGGGGAGCATGGGAAGGTACCTTTAAGGATGAAGCACAGTGAGCCCTAGGAAGAGCTAACACAGAAATCACAGCCTGACAAGGAACAGGGTTAGAGGTTGGGGCAGGCCAGGCCAAACTGCAGGACATAGAGAGGAGGCAATGGGGAGTGAGGGGAGAAGGACCATGATTTGGCACCCAGGGCAGCCAGGTTGGGCAGAAGTGGATCTTCTGAGCTTGGCAATTACACCCAAGGCCAGGATAAAAGTTGAGCAAATCATTTACTGGCCATGTGGGGTCTATCAGCCAGGCCCACCTAAAATCACAATCTACATTCTTCCCAGGGTACAATAAAGCCCTCAGTCTCTCCACACTTTCTTTGTTGTGGTTTCTATCACTTTCTGATTTGCTCTATAATTTGTGGGTTAGGTCAGTGTTCCTGAGTTTCCCCCAAGCCCCCGCATTAGAATATGCACCAGCTCCAGGAGGGCAGGGAACTTTCTCCTGCTCTCTGATCTACGCTAAGCACCTAGAGCAGTTTTCCTGGCACATAGTAGGTATTCCCAGTGTTTATTGAATGCAGAAGCAAATGAATGGCAGGTAGAGTCACCCAACAGGGTTGGACCTGAGCTGGCCCAGCTGGTGGTCTGCACCATCCACTCCCCCATTATTCTTTGGATAATCCATGCAGCTCTTCCTGCAGAGTCACAGACACAGCCTCTCTGTCCAGACATGGCACTCCCTTCGCCACTGATTGGAACCAGATGGAATCTTGCCTGTAATATGACTGAGTACTCATTTCAGTAAAGTAAATGAATTACCCAAATGTAGTCATTATAATCTATCTTCATCTTTGTGACACACTTGACAAGTTGTTATAAACCAGGACAAAGGGAAAAGTGAGTAAATTCACATTCATTGAAAAGTGAATGTGAATTTACAGATCTCTCAGCTTTGCCCGCAGGACCCAAATATGGCAGAATTGTCATCTCTATTGAGCTATTACAACTAAACAATGAGCTCTTCTATCCATGTATTAAGATTTAGTCTTAATACATGGCAACCCGGCTATGGGAGCTGTCTGATAATTCATAATTTCATCCTAAGACATCAGATTTTGAAAGACCTTTAAGGTCATTTAAACAAATTCCATCTGCTTGAAACTAGCACCAGTAAATCTCCACTACCACTCTCCCGAGCCTGTGTAAAAAGCCCAGCTTGCAGAACTCACTCCACTGAAACAACAGTCCCACGCACAAATGGATTAGCCACTCCTCAAAGCTGAGTCCTAGAGAGTCCTAAAGAATCTAAGAGCTTTAGCAACCTACCCAGGCATGACAAGTAACTCCCAGAACCAATATTCAAACAGAAGAGTGTCTGACTCTGACCCAGGGTTCTTCACCATTAAGCCCACTGACTCTGAATCCTGGAGGCAACTGTCAATAGAAGTGTAGGGGATTGGCGAGTCCTATGTCCACAACACCTGGACTCACCAATCAATCGTAATGGCCTTAAACGCAAGAAGAACAGACATTGTTGCTTCCCTATGTGATGTTAACAGGAAGTACATATTATTCATATAAAGTATTTTTGCCAAAAAAAATCTGAGTTTAATGAAGACTTGGATATGACCACAAGCTTGCAAAAAGCATGGAAAATTTAAAAAAAAAAAAATGTTCTCCAATGAGAAGGCAGTCAGCTAAATCCAGGAGGCAATACCCTCTACAGAACAATGACTCATGACACAGTTTCTTCAACAAATAAATAAATACCTTTATTAAAAGTAGAGGGAGAAATAGTACATATTAAAAGGGCCCATCACCCAGGTGTACACCCGTCTGCACCCTAAGTTCAGCAAAGAAGCTACAAGAGGACAATTTTTATGTAGATGGTATTTTTACGTGGATACCTACTGGAGTACTACTGATTGTTGTATAAGGTATAAAAATAATACAATAATTGTGTTTTTAAAAATAAATTTTCTGTTAGAGATATATACTGAGGTATTTATTGCTGAAATATGATATCTAGAATTTGTTTCAAAACACTCCTGGGGGGGAGAGAGAAAAAGGGTTAAAAATGAAATAAGAAAGGCTAAGCACTGATAATTTTTGAAGCTAGGAGATGAATAAGTGAGGTTTCATTATATTATTTGTTTTACTTCTGAGTATATTTTAAATTGTTCATAATAGAGTTAAGTGTAAAGAGAAGTAATGATGCCAGGGATAGAATCTTTGGCCCCAAAGCAACACCACACTTGTATGGAAATGGCCAAACTCTGCGTTTAAAAATGCTCTTCTTAGCAAAGTATCTCAAGAATGGAGGAAAAAGTATCCAATGTACACAGCCCTGTTATGAAACTAATTTACAGCTTTCATGTGAAAGCTATAACCTAATTATACCCTAAGAATATGGGGAGGGGGGAGAGGAGGGAGTGGTTGGGTGGAGGGAGGGTGATTCAAGGGATCACCTCTATGGTTTATCTTACAAGGGTACAAGTGAATCTTTCTAAAAGTGAAATTTAAACATCTTGACACAATAACTAGGAAAATGACATGAAGGCTATGTTAACCAGTTTGATGAAAGTATTTCAAATTGTATGTGAAAACACCACACTGTACCCCATGATTGCATTAATGTACACAGCTATCATTTAATAAATAAATAAATAAAAATAAAAAGCTTTCCCATCGCAGGAGGTAAGGCTACCAATTAGAGCAATCCCAGCGTATTCACCACAGAAACCCAAAGGAAAATGACTAAGAGCTAAATCCATGTTGAATTTAAGAAAAGATGTATGTTTAAAAAAATATTAGTAAAACATTCAAATACACATAATGAACTGGGGAAAATATTTATAAAGTATGTGTCAGAAAAAATCTTAACATTATCATTAAATTTAAAATCATTTAAGTTAATTAGAAAAAATAGAATATTCCTTCTAAATGGGCAAAAGATATGAGCAGAAAGTTTGGAGGGCAGAGATAGGTGTATAGATAGCTCGTATAAAGGGAAAAACAAGAGCACGTTTTCACTTGTCATAAAGTCAGCATATATTTAAAAAGCACACCAAGATGGCGTCACTGGTAAGCCTAACAAATTCATCAACAGCCATGCCCTAGTCCTCCTGCGAGTGATAGTTCAGGGGGACGGTTTTTCCCCTACACTGCAGAGGTGTATAAATTGGTTCATACCTCTTATTTATATGTAGAAAAACCCTGCAATAGTGCCCCTTTCCCTTTGGAGATTCTCTTGCAGGTACCTCTGGCTCTACTCTTAGGGTGTGATTTTCTTCTCATCCTGTGGGCTAAAAGTTTGCACTGAAGTCTACAGCTACCAAAAAACTGGAATAGATCTAGAAGACAAGTTGTTTATATTTGTTATCATTTACAAGTCACCTATTACAAACCTACTTCACTCAATACCATTTTGAATATAACACTAAGGTAATAGTTTTCCTCAGTCATGTCCTCTCTTGAGTCTCAGCATCTTAATCTGTACAGTGAACCCATTGGGATGGTTTTAGAAAATACATACATTGGCCAACACTCTGAGTTCTAGTCCGAAGTGGAAAGTGCTCCCTTGTGTGATCCAAGATGTAAATAAAGGTAGAGCCAGGGCCCCTAAGATGTATTCCTGGGTTTTCCAGAAGGTTGATTTTTCTACAGCCTTAGCTTTCTGTGGGATTGACATTGTGGGTTAACTTCCCAGAGGGAAATTTACCAACAGTTGAGAGCCTGTGTACTGAGGGGTACACTGCCCATATCCCCTGAGGACAGCGAGTCTGTGCAGTAGCGAACAAGTCTCCTGCCCTAGGAGGAGTGCAATCCTCCTATTGTTGGGAGTGCAGTCACAGTAGAGAACGAAGCAGCCCTGTGGAACCACAGCCTGAAGACCTGAAGCTTCTGGTCCCTGGAGGAGCAGATCCATGGTCCTGAACCTTCACTGGTCAGCCCTACAGTAAGGCCGGTGACATGTATGGAATGTACTGAAAAAGACCAATAGTAAACAAAATGAGCAAGACTATGAGCTGACTCCAACAGTGAATGCTGAGGACACACTTTGGCTTCATGCATCCGGATTAAAATCTGAATGGAATGCTGCAGTATTTCCAGAAACATGAGGCATTGATTGGTCAACAGAGCAGGAAATACTGATGTTGATTTTCACAATAGGAACAGAGACATCTGTCCCTGCAGCCCCACCCTCCTTATTCATACTTAGAAAATCAGACATTAAAGAAAAGAAAAAAAGACAGACCAAAGAAGAAATAGAAAATGACAGCCAGAGAGAAGACCATGGCAATAAAATCCTGGATCCATCAACCCATGAATGGATTAATAAATTGTGGTATATGTATATCATGGAATACTATGCAGCTTTAAAAAAGATGAAGCCTTTACCTCTTTTATGTTTACATGGAGGGATCTGGAACATATTCTCTTGAGTAAAATGTCTCAAGAATGGAGGAAAAAGTAACCAATGTACTCAGTACTTCTATGAAACCTACTTGTATTTACTCACACTTTCTTATGAAAGATAGAACACAACTATAGCCCAGGATGAAGGAGAGAAATGGACTGAGAAAGGAGGGGAGGGGGAAGGTCTGACAGAGGGAGGGTAAAAGGCAGGACCACACCTATGGAGCATATGACAAGGGTACAAGTCAAATCTGTGAAGTGTAGAACATAGTAGATGTTTTGGCACAATAAACAAGTAAATGAGGTGAAAACTATGATAATTGGCTTCATATAACCACATTAGATTGTATAAAAAAAAATCAGCACATTGTACCCCACATAGGCATGAATGTATTCATGATCTATGTGTATTTGACTTAATAAAATTTAAAAAAAAAAAACCTAGATCCAGTTCTGGGCCCTGGTACTCAGCATGTCTTGCAATTTGGCAGAGTGGTCATCAGGATCTGTTAACAGATGGATGAGTACTTGGGTAAAGGAAGCCCTTAATCTAAAGAGCTGGGCTGAACTGGCTCACCCAGATTGCTCAGCCTCCTTCAGGGTAATCAATATTTGATACAATGTTGAAGCTTCTTTTCTTTATTTCCAATTCCAAAGCCTATTTTTAAAATATGCTCATTATCAGTTTATTTTTTAAATATGCTCATTATCGGTTAATGCACACCACTGATTTTGTTAATATATGTATGGATCTATGTCTAAAGAGCTAAAAGTTACCCTTAAATTCATGCCCCTTTCCCTTTGGAGATTCTCTTGCAGATATCTCTGCCCCTACTCTTAGGGCTTGATTTTCTTCTCTTCCTGTGGACTAAAAGTTTGCACTTAAGTCTACAGCTACTGAATAACTGGAATAGATCTAGAAGACAAGTTGTTTATTTTTGCTATCATAAACCTACTAAAAACCTATTAAAAACCTACTTCTACCTATTAAAAAACCTACTTCTTCACTCAATACCGTTTTGTACATAACACTAAAATTACAGCTTTCTAAATTACTACTAAAATTACTAAATTAACAAATAGGCATACAGTCTCTTTAATATAAGAATATGTCGTGCTTAAAACCCTGCTCATTCACTGAGCACGATCTTATACACATAAAAAAAATCTAAGAAAATAGCTAACAAGTAATATTGGAAAAAGTTATGGTCAACCTATGCCAATGAATGAAGAAGTAGCCACACTTATTATCCAAACTAACCTGACAATGATTCTGAAAAATAATTTTCCTCCATTTTCCTCATTTTCCTCCGAAGGAAAACATATCGTGTATATATACACATATGTATTTATATGTTATATCTATAAGGAGATATAACATATAAAGAGAGAAACTTGGAAATGTGGTCATCACCTGATCATGCCGCTGGTGTGTACTGATTCAACTCCTGAATCTCTGTCATTACATGGGGGCTGTTTGGGTTTTGCTCTCATAGAACAGAAAAGCTCTCAATTATTAAATCTGTGCATAATAAAATGCAAACAGAACAATTCAATTATTTTCCTTCAAACTGACACTCACGTTTCTCAAATTCTGTCAAAGTTGTTTTAACAAAATCTTTCCTATCAAAATGATCTGTAAAGAATTGAAATGGTAATCCCTTCAACTTTTGTTTTCCAAAATCCCTGCTCTGTTTTCTCTTTGAAATCCAAAATTACTAATATACCATACTGCAACTATATCGTGCCTTTCTCCAGAAAGCTCTAGTGGCCAAGCAGAAGTGTTTCCTTTCAGATCCGGGAAAGGGTATTTTATGATTAAATTAGTTTGAGCAACACAGCTCTGTGTGTTTTCTATTGAAGAGCTGTGATTTTCCAGCAGATGGCTTCAACATTTTTATACTGAGGCAAATTTTACTTTTCCAATCTCAGTTAAAATCTTTAAAGTGTTTGCTTTGGAAGGAATTGCTACACAATGGGAAAAGAACCATATGCACTACCATGCACTACCTTATCATTTAGGGAAAATATTCCATTAAAAAACTGGATTTCATTATGGCCTGTTTTGTGTACCCCAGTGCAGATTTGGTTGCTGCACACATCATAAGGGTGCTACAAGTATCTGCTTTCCGTTACCCTCGCTGAACAGCCCGGCGCTCTGAATACCAGCCCCCTACATCTGGGTACATGCACGCTGTGATTCATTACAATAACAGGAATTTGCTGCTGTTATGATTGAGATAAATAAGCTTTGTGGTCTGGACAGCCATTTTGATAGCCATGGCTCCCCCTCAAATTTGATGCCTGGTCTGAAGTCATCTGTAATACATTCTGGCCAAAGAAGCAAACACTATACTATAAAATACTATATTTTCTTAGGACTTTTTCTAAAAAGTAGTTACATGGTCCTAGAATTTAATTACTCATAACGTTTTCCTACATTAACTCATTTAATCCTTGCCACATCATTAGGGGGAAAAGCCTTCTCTTATCTGCCTTAGATTTAACATGAGATTGCTATCATGAATTCTGCAACTTGCCCACAGCAAGCTGGGGCCACGCTGGCACACAGCTCGGCTTGACCTCAGATCAGCCCCCTGGCTCTGAGCGGCTGTTATGTTACACTGCCCCCAGCCCCGTTGGCTCCAGGGAAGGGCTGGAAGCCCCCACCATTCATTTCTGTAGTGTGTCCTGAAGAGGGGAAGAAACAGACTCAGCTATCCACACTCTTCCCAACCCACCTGCCTATACCTCCGACTGGGTCCATCACTGGCCAGGGGATGTTTACTGGTCTCTGTAAACAGGAGGGCCATGGGATAGACTGGTCTCTCTGCAAGCTAAGGGGAGGTAGCCAACCCCCAGGTTTCTACCAAGTCACCTCCCTCTAGGGATGGTGTCTGTGACTTCTCTCTCTCTTTTTTCTTCTATTATATAGTTCCACAACAGAGAATTTTAATATTTTCCTTTCTATAAGGTTTACCTTTAAAACTATTGTTTATCTGAAATTCAAACTTAACTGGGCATTCCAAACCTTTATTTGCTTACTCTGGCCACACTAACTAGGAGCTAACCAATAAAGAATACCACGGGACTCCTTAAATAACAGTCACAAATGTAGCCGGTCCAGACACTGCTATTCCCTGCTCCTCCCCAGTGTGCCCTTCCCTGGCACCCAGCAGCATGTCCAGCCCAACACCCCTGCTCACATGACCTTAGCCTATGCTCCACTCTTTGCTGCCATCAGTCTCAGCTCAGATGTCCCCTCACCCTGAGGCTTTCCTCAACCACCTTGTCTTACCCATCCTATATTTTTATTGATCGTCTCCAAGGCCTGACTACAGTTATTAAACGTGTGTGTTTGGTTGTGCTCAGTCCCACCTGATTACAAACCAGGAATCTAGACCACCTTGGACCCTGGGGTAGCCCCATCTAGCTCACAGTTCACTTCCCATTAGCAAATTTGAATGAACCCTCCAGGGAAGTAGGAATATTCCTTGATACACTAAAGAGGTTTCTGACACATGCTGTCCAGCAAGTCAGAGTGCCAGTGGTCTTACCAGCTGGCCCTTCTATGTGCACAATGCCTCCAGGCACAGCAAAGACCGTCTTCGACAACACGCGAACATTGCACATCATCCTTCCTTTTGCTTCCATGGCCACGTAGCACACTCCTCTGTCACTTACCACCGTTATCTTGCAGTCCCCTGCATAGCTCCCAGGCCAACAGAGTTCACACAGAGCAGAGACAACGTCCTGGGTCCCCTAGCCATGTAAAGAGAGCACCCATAAAATGCTAAGTCCATGATGGTAGGCTTTGTGTACAGTGCTCTCTGAATAGGTCAGACTACCTGGCCTGAGGTCGCAGCAGGTGGGGACTGCATACACTGCACACACTGGTGTAGATACGGCCAGTCAGGTGGAGGCACTCATCCTGGCAAGGTCTGAATGTCATAAGCCATTTGGGAGAGCAGGAAGCAAGAGCTAGAGTTGTAGTTTCCACCCAAGGTGAGGCCCAGAGTTTGACAACAGAAAAGAAGAATAAACAGAGAGAAGTGATGCAGTTGCTGAATTCTGCCTGTTTCGTGCTCCTCTCAGACAGTGTTTTTAACCAGGATGCTGCAGCTCACTGGTGTGCCGTGAGAGGACCTTAGGTGTGCCTTGAAAACTTTTCAAGATCATCAATTAAATTATTTTCAAAAGAAGTTCAAAGCACAGTAAGTATACTTTTTTTACTTTTTTTAAATTGACATAATTTACAGTGCCACAGAAATTTAACTATAGGTTCAAGTATGCCATGAGATTAAAAAAGTTTGAAAAACATGCTCTAAAAGAATGAAATAGAATAAAAAGGAAAAAGACTTTGAGAAAAGGAACTGATAAAAATAGTATAAACCAAGATACTTTCAGCAGCCTGAATTCTCTTCCCTTTGTGAAGACACGTGTCCTTTTTCTGGATGCAGTTAAACATGAGTGGACAAGAAACCTGTGGGAGAAATTCAGACTTGTCTGACATGGCTCTCTTGTGTCCTAGGCTTCTCTGAGTTCACTTGCTGATGATATTGCTGCAGGAATACTGTATATTAGTCAGCATTCTCCAGAGAAACAGAGCTACATAGATAGGTAGGAGTGTGTGTGTGTGTACACACATACATAATACAGATAGAAAGAGAAGTATTATGGGAATTGTCTCACATGACTGTGAAGGCTAAGAAGTCCCACAATCTGCCATATGCAAGCTGAAGGTCCAGGAGAGCTACCCAGCCCAAACCTGGAAGCAGAAGAATAGTGGGAGCTGATGCTATAGATCCAAGCCCAAATCTGAAGGCCTGACGACCAGGAGTGCTGATGTCTAAAAGCAAGAGAAGGGTGTCCTGGCTCAATAAGGGGAAAGACAATTTGCCCTTTCTCTGTCTTTGTGTTCTATTCAGGCCCTCAACAGATTGGATGGTGGCCATTGACAGGGTGAGGATGAATCTTCTTTATTCCGTCTGCTGATCCAAATGCTAATCTCTCCTCTAGAAACATCCTCACAGACACACTCAGCATTGATGTGTCTGTCACCAGCTATCTGGGTATCTCCTAGTCCAGTCTTGCCGCCATGTAAAATCAACCATCACAAACTGGTAAGGACACACTAGGTAGTTCCCTCAACATTTATCAATTAATTTGCAGAACAGAGCAGGAATATAGATCCTTAATCTTTCTTGGGATCAAAATCTTTATTCAGTGACACTGTCCCTAGTGAGAAAACGTCATCCCATAATCTGTCCCCTCTGTTGACTCAATTTCTCACCCTTCTCTCCCCTGCCCTTGCCATTTGACCTCTCTATAGTGAGACATCATTACCTTGCAACACATGGAGAAATCCACAGGACTGGGAGAAAGGGATGGAACTCATTGCTCTACAGTTCTTCTCCCTGGAGGCCACCAAGGCTGTCACATGCCCATCTGTTGTCAAATTCCATTCTGGTGACATGCATTTGGAAGGACATGTTCATTTAGGCACAATAAAACTGAATCTCATCTCCACATCTGGAGCTAAGTAGGAAAATTACCTTAATTAAGCACAGCAGAATTCAGATTTATTGCTCACCACATGGAGTACTCTTTGTCTCTGAAGACCAAACCTGATATTCCAGAAAAGTCATTTTCCACTGGTGCTTGTGCTCTTGTCCACCTATGGCCTTCAGATGCACAGACTCAAGGAGAAGAAATGTGTTCCTTAATTGTCAATGTGGTAAAGAGATTTACAATTTAATAAAAAACAGAAGGCCAATACAAGTATTTTAAAAGCGAACACAAAGTCAATAGCTGTTTAGACCACATGTCCTTCCAAGCAAGTAGGATGACTATCTGTCCTCCTCCCTGCCCCACTGGAAGTGACTGGTTTTCTCTGTTCTGAATAAATTTCCTTGTGCTTTGGTATCTTGTTAGGTTGTTTTATTTGCATGTTGTAAAAACTATTGACTGTGGGAAAATGATGAGAGAAATAAAGTAATAGATCAACAGTACATAAAACTGAAGCCCTGAGAAATGAATTGTTTTCCCAGAAAATAGGTCTAACGCAGAAGAGAGGAGGTATACGGAGTGCCCAGAGCAGAGTGAATGGCCTGATTGTACAAGCAATTCAGACAGGCAGGAGAGGAGGCTGGTCCATTAGCAGGCTCTCAGGTTGGACCAGAATTCCCTGTGAGTCATTTATTTTAAACACTGCTAATAAAATGCTGAGATTCTCATTGCTCAGGGAAGAGAGTGCTCTTTATAAAGAAATACTTCAAGGATGCTGTGAATCCTTACTGCACTCACCATGACTTTTCTTTGGCTTGCTTCCTTTGTTTTAACCTGTGCAATCCCCAGATCGCCACCACCACAGCCATCCCTCGTGCAATGGCCCCACCTCAGCTGCTCTTCAAAGTTCCAGAGCCCTACAATCCCAGAGCTTACTTGGAGGGCCCCCCTTGTCTCCTGGACATCTCCAATGGATCCCACTAGCTAGCCCTCAAATTCTACATGCCCCCAACTCAACAGAGAATCTTTTCTCTAAATGTGCTCCTTCCTCTTTCTTCTCTGACCCCATCAATGCCACCTGTGGCCCCAGACAGAAAACTCAGCCAGGGCCACCCTGCTAGGCCCTGAATTATTACAGCTCCAGAGCTGGGGTACACCCCTGTCAGCACTACCCAGCAGTGCCCCTGAGTTGCAGTTCCCCCTGCACTGCAGGGAACAAGAGCCCATCACCCTTCTCCTTCTAGGCACATGCTCATATGCACGGTGGGCTCCTCCCATCCTGCAGTCCTCTCCCAGCTCTGAGAAAGGCTCCACCTGTCCTGCACTCATTCTGAGACCCCTGACAGATCACTGGACCTCTGCTATCACTACACACTTGTTTGAGTAGTGTCAGTTCTGCCAGCACTGTCCTTGCCCCAAAGGAGATTCCCATATTTGTCCCAAATACCCAGTGTCTACTGTCCATGGATTTCCATGTCCAGGACTGGCCATATATCTCTTCACTCCCCAGATCTCTACCCTCCTCAGATCTCATTGAAATCACTGAAAAACATGACAACAATAACAAATACTTCACAGTATAAAACCAGAAAGATTCTCATCAGAGGACCAGAACCTCCAGGGAATTCTCAGTCTGGGTCAACAGGGAAGGGCTAAGAAGGGCACCAGGCCCCACCAAGTAGACTGAAGCACCCTGATAACATCTCCCTGCCCTGATGCACCTGCCCCAAGTAATATCTTCACCGTGTCCCCTGGGATGGGTCCCATCCACCTGTCACTCCTCACAAATCTTCTGCCAGCACTCCTGACACTTTGACCCTTACCAGGTCCCCACAGTCCCAGGTGGGGGTGGAGGCAGGACACAGCCTGCAGGGTAAAGGGAAGCCTGTCCTTCACACTGGGCTCACATGCACACCATCAACCAAGTTCATGTCTTGACTGTCCTTATGAGTGTGAATAATAGACAACCAAGTTTGAGGAAAGCCAACTATTAAAGGAAGCACAACAAGCTGGACCAGTGAAATAATTTCCCCATGAGGAAACATAACTGGACTTAAAAGATGTAGTTAGTATCCTCAGAGAGATTCAAAGGCCGCCTGAGGACAAGAAATAAAATGATGCCCCAATGTAAAGCTCACCAGAAAGGCTGAGCAATGTTAAAAACTAAAGGATAATACAAAAAATATCTAGAAAAATGTCAGGAATGAGATCAAATTTATCAGAGATTATCAGAAATTATTAATACAAATGGGAATGGATGAAATTGCCTGACCTCAGAACAAAAATTTATAGACTGGGGGAAATCCAAGATTATTTTGTTGCAAGACAAACAAAAATAATACAAAAAATTGACACTTACATTAGGGTACTCCAGAGAAACAAGGCCAACAGGCTACATATGGGTATGCATCAATACACAGTTCACTCTTAAACTTCACAAATTTAAACTGAATGGGCCCACTTACATGCAAATTTTTTTAAGCAACAGTGGATATAAATTCAGAATTCTTGGGATGTAAATTAAAACCCATGACTTGAATATGCTTGGGTTTTGGTATACTCATGGGTCCTGGAACCAGTCCTCCACATATTCCGATAGACAACTGTATGTAGGAGGAAACTTACTAAAGGAACTCACTTACACAGTATGAAGGCTGAGAAGTCCTACAATCTGCTATCTGTAAGCTGGAGACCCAGAAAAGCCAGAGGTGTGATTCAGTCTCAGTCTAAAGGCCTGAGGTCAGGGACAAGGCAAAGATTTATGGTCTAAATCCCAGTCTGGGTCCAAAAACCTGAGAATGAGGGACACCATTGTCTAAGGACAAGAGAGAATAGATAATCTTAGCTCAAGCTGAGATAGCAAATTTGCTTTTCTCGGTGTTTTTGTTCTTTTCAAGCTAATCGGATGAGGGTGGATCTTCTTTTTTCATTCCACTCATTTGAATGCTAATCTATTCTGGAACCACCTCAAAGACACAACCACATGTCATGTCCTACCAGCTATCTGGGGGTCTAAGTCCAGTCCAGTTGACAAATAAAATTAGACCTAATTAGGTATCACACCATGATACCTAATGGCGTGAATTGCAAAACTGTATAGATTACTATATGCATCATATAAGCACTGTACTGACGAAAAGAAAATAGAAACATCAATATTGTCAATGTAGAACTCAAGGTGAAACATTAGTGAGAGAGGAGGGGCTCCATGTTAATTAGAGGAATGATCTATTTGTCCACATGCCTGTCCCCCAGTTCTTCATCCCAGTCCTTGGGCCTCACCTTCAATGTCCCCCCTGCAGGGAAGACTTCCTGACCATCCCATTGGTAGGACTACATATGGCCTGCTCAGTATCTTTAACTGGCTGGTCGTTTGTTTCCTTCTTAGCACCAATCAGAATTCTTTTAAATTAGTACTTGGTTATCTGCTTAATTGCTGTTTGTCTCCATAATTATAATGTATGACTCATAAAATGCAGGAAGTTTGTGGGGGGTTTTATTTGCCATTGCATTGCTACTGCTTAGCACAGTTCCTGGCACTTACAAAGCATTTAATAAGTATTCTCAAAATGAATACGGATATGTAATATCACAAATCTTTAGGACCCAAAGGCTCTGGGAATACCTTACTAAAATATATCTTAAATAAAGACAATTGAACAAAGCTACATGACAGAAACAGAAGAGCCTATTCCAACTTTATTCAACACATATTTATTTCATTTCTACACGATCCAGGTCCTATAACGAGGTGGGGCAAAGCTGAGAATACAATGGACTAGTCTTGCCTCAAGAAACTTGCATTGAGGTGATTCCAGAGCTCAGCTAACACAAGGAACCAGCAGATGAGACATAATGCAGGAATGCTATGCACGTGACAGTGTGAGAAGGCTGAATGTGTGTGTTCCTATGTCACAACAGATAATATTTATTCCATTACATATCTTAGGAACACTGTGAAAAATTGATTATGTTTGAGGCTGAAAAACATTTTCTCAAGTGCATACTATGTTCATACTTCATACTGCTTTCTCTACCCAAAATGGAATAAAATCAGACACTGATAACAAAGGAAGAGCCAACAACTCTAAGCAGTGGGACGTTCAAATAAATCTTGAGCTGAACGTGGAAAACAAAATTGAAATTGAATTACCATTGAGGTACCCCATATGGAAACTTTTGGAGTTTGGTAAATGTAGCATGCAGAGGAAAGCTTACAGAAGTCACTGAATTTTTTTTTACAAGACAAAATAATAAATGAATTAAGCACTTGACACAAGGATATGGCAAAATAATAATAAAATTTAAGCCAAAATAAATAGAAAAAAAGTAAACCCCAATATTAAAGAAATAAAGGAGAAAGTTACATAATAGAGAAATAAAATAAACAGTTGGTCATTTTTAAAAATATAAAATAAAGCAGACAAACCTCCTTCAATCAGGCCAAGAGAAAAAAAGGAGATCAAACACAAACAGCATTAGCAATAAGAAAAGGCATGCAACTACAGACATAGTGGAGACTAAATAATTATGAGAGTACCATGTTTAACTTCGAACAACAAATATGATCATTTAAATGAACTGGGCAATTTTTTAATAAAGCAAACTTTTTTAAAAGTCAAAATGAGAGGACTTGAATAGACCAAAGGAGCTCAGACTTGCAGCTGGCACCACCAGGACCCCTGAACCTGGTTCCTTATCTCTGCCCTAGAACTTCTGTTCCTGTAGCCTCTGACCATGAATTTCAGTCCTCTGATCATGCCTCCAAAATATACTCTGCATGTCCTGGCTACAGAAAAAAGCTCAGGCAGGTGTCTCTGGTTCTCGGGGTCTGTGTCCTATGACTTTGGTGGGAGATGAGCTCTGCATAATAAAGGTAGACAGATGCTGGCGTGGTTGTGGAGAGACGGGAACCCTTCTACACTGCTGGTGGGATTGCAAACTAATACAGCCTTTTTGGAGAGAAGTATGGAGAATCCTCAAAGATATAAAAGTAAACCTTCCATCTGATCTGGCAATCTCATTACTAGGTATCTACCCAGAAGAACAAAAATTATTTTACCACAAAGACATTTGCACCAGAATGTTTATATGGCTCAATTCATAATTGCCAAGTCGTGGAAGCAACCTAAGTGCCTATCAACCCATGAATGGATCAACAAACTGTGGTATATGTATACCATGGAATACTATTCAGCCATTAAAAAATGTAGACTTTACATCTTTTACCTGGATGAAGATGAAACACATTCTTCTTAGTAAAGTATTGCAAGAACGGAAAATTAAATAGCTGATGTACTCAATACTAATATCAAACCAATATAGAAACAATTGCATGCTTGTATAAATAATAAAACACAAATAAAGTCTAATACGGTAGCAGAGGGAGGAGGGAGGGGGACGAGGGGAGGGGAGAGGTTAGTTGGCAGAAAGAGGAAGGCCATGTGGCAGGATGTCACCTAATGTGCATATTGTGAGGGTGTATAACACGCCCCATGGGTGAGGGGCTCTTTTACAACTGGAGCTTTACCCCAGAAGTGAGAACAATAAAACCTAAAAATGTATACCCTCATATTAATTTGAAATTAAAAAAAATAAAGGTAGAAAAGGCTCTGTCTAAATACGGGATGAAGTTTAGAGACTCACTGACTAAAAATACACACACCCTACAACTGACCATAAAAAGTAGAGCAGATTTTAATTCACACTTCGGCAACCTTGGTGCCCAGGAAGCTGTAAAACAGGCACTCATCTACCCTCTCATGGAGGATTCACTTCAAAATGTAAATCTCACTCCGTATCATTCAACACGTATTTGCTGTGTGCCAAATATGGGCGCCTTTGGGATTTCACTGGTTTACTTTTACATCTCCACCTACATACACCCCTCTGGTACCTCAAGGTCAGCAAGCTCCAAAAGTGACTGCTGACTGCTGACTCTCCATGTACCCTATTGTAAAGGGAGCAAAAAGGGATCATGAGTTTTAAATGGGACTGTGCCAGGAACACGATGAGAGATAACTAAACATTACTTGTCTTTATCATTATCCGTCCTTCCTCCAACCCGAGCCTCCCAGGACCCCCCCCTCATTACAGTCCTGAAGACCCAGCTTCCATATCACCCATTCTGTACAGAGCAGTGTCCCCAGAAAGATGCAGCCCCTGGCTCTCTGCATGCCCAGCCCTGCATCACGCCACCTTGACCTCCTCTCACACGGCCACTCTACCCTCTCCTTATGAGAGGCTCATAAGGAGCCTCTGCATGGGTCTCTTGAAGCTCTCCTTCTTGGAACCCAGTTGCCGTGGTGTGAGGCTCCCAAGCCACAGAGCTCCAGTCACACTGGCCTTTTCTTCTTCCCTGAACACAGAGGATTGCTTGAGACCAGGAGTTTGAGACCAGCCTGGACATCATAGCAAGGCCCCTTCTCTAGAAAAAAAAAAAAAAAGTAGAAATTGGACAGAGTAACATGCATGTGTAGTCCTAGTTCCTGGGGAGGCTGAGCCAGGAGGAAAGTTTGATTGCACTCCAGCCTGGATGACACAGCAAGACCTTGTCTCAGAGGAAAAAAAAATCCTGGACACCCTAAAACCATTTGAACATCAGGAAGATTTGCATCTGTAGTCCTCTCTGCCTGGAAGATGTCCACCCAATCATCCTGCAGGTGTCCTCTTATCTTTCCTGTCCTCTGAGAGAACTTTCCTGATCACCCTAACTGGAACGAAGCTCCCTTCCCATCCCACCCTCACCTCTCTCCACTTTTCCTCATCTTATTTTCTTCATATCTCTAGAATGGTCTGTCTCTCCCCATTAGAATTCAAGCTCAGTGACCTAAGAGATCTTAGCCCCAGCTCAGCACCTCAATAAATATTTCTTGAATTAATGCACGCATGGATAGGCAGATGAATGGATGAATGAATGCATGCGTGCATGAATTAATAGGCACTTCAATGACAACACTTAAAATCTGAATGTCTATCTGCTTCATGTCAGACCAATGCGGAAAGACAGAGATGATGTCCTACTGATCCCCGATTTCTAGTGCCTAAAACTACCTACTGGCCCTCTGCTGACTTAACTCATTTCTTTGTTGCTCTATACTTAAGTGTCCAGAATAATCTCTTCTTACCTTACTGCCTCTACTTCCCCTACGGCAAATTAAAGATGGGCTTCTTTGATATGATTCCCATTAAGGAGGGGGCTCTGATTTCCTTCTCCTTGAGTCTGGGATGATCTCAAGGATTTGCTTAATGAATAGAATGTGGCAGAAGAGAACTACTGGGACTTCTGAGGCTAGCTCATAAGGAGCCTCTGCATGGGTCTCTTGAAGCTCTCCTTCTTGGAACCCAGTTGCCATGGTGTGAGGCTCCCAAGCCACATGAAGAGTCTACATAGAAGTCCATGTGTCATTCCCGTGTGAGCCTTCAGATGAAGTCCTACCTGGTCAATGAGAGGTAAAAAAAAAAAAAATTGTCGTATTAAACCGCTAAGTTTTCCCATAGCTTCCTAGATAGCAAAAGCTAACAAGAATATTCAATAATTAATTAACTCTAAAATAAAAAAGAAATGAATACCCATGCCTGTAACCCCCTAGTCAATGAGAGGAAAAAAAAAAAAAAAAAAAAAAAAAAAAAGAAGTTGTTATATTAAACCATCAAGTTTTCTCATAGCTTTCTAGATAGCAATAACTAACAGGAATATTCAATAATCAATTAACACCGAATTTAAAAAGTAATGAAGAATAGGCCAGTAGCCATCATAGAAGAGAAAGAAATATTCCATTCTTAGTTCTGCCACCAACTACTGTGTTTCCCCCAAAATAAGACACTGTCTTATTTTTTTTCTCAAAAAAGCACACTAGGGCTTATTTTCAGGGGATGTCTTCCTCTCGGCACCAAAATGTATGGCATGGCTATGCAGATACGCTGCATAGCCACGTCCATCACTAGGTCTTATTATCAGGGTAGGGTTTATATTTAACAAATGCATAGGCTCAGCGCCTATAGCTCAACCGGCTAGGGCGCCAGCCACGTACACCTAAGGTGGCGGGTTCAAATCCCCAGCCTGGACCCGCCAAACAACAATGACGGCTGCAACCAAAAAATAGCCGGGCGTTGTGGCGGGCGCCT
>CAUYQS010011416.1:0-26533 GCA_963574585.1 Otolemur crassicaudatus | reverse complement strand
CTTTCTTTAGGGCTGCATAATATTCCATGGTGTACATATACCACAATTTATTGATCCATTCATGGGTCGATGGGCACTTGGGCTTCTTCCATGACCTAGAAATTGTGAATTGGGCTGCAATGAACATTCTGGTACAGATATTCATTTCTTATTGAGTGAGGTTTGGTAGTTTGTAACTTCAATAAGTTGATTAATTTATATTTACATTATCAAATGTTTGTGCATGGAATTATTTGTAGTATCACCGTATTGACTTGATTATCTATTGCTGGGTATCAAATTACACTCTAATTGCACTGCCTCTCACTGGAAGCATAATTTGAAACCATCATACATTTCTTTTCTCATTGTTTCTGTGGCTCAGAGACACATGAGTCAAGGAAGGAGACTGGCCTATCTGGATGCCTCTGGTTCATGATCTCATATGAGGTTGCCAGGGATTTGTTGGCCAGGCCAATGGTTTCACCTGAACTCAACTAAGGATGAACCACTTCCACGTCCACAAGGGGGCTGTTGTTAAGCCTCAATCTCTTGCCCCGGATGTCTTTACAAAGCATTCTTACAATATGAAATCTGAATTGTCTCTAAACATGCAGTCCTGGAAAAAACAAGAAAGACAGCTGAAGACAGAAGTTATAGTTTTCTTACAATCTAATCTCAGGAGTGATATCCTATCATTTCTGGAATATTCTGCTCATTAGGAGCAAGTCAACAATTCCAGCAAACACTCAAAGGAGGCCACAGGGATACATACAAGCATGTACACCAGCATAGGGTCATTTTAAGGGCTGCCTTCCACACATATGGCCCTTTTAACATCTGTTCTACCATAATGTTTCCTTCTTTGTTTCTAATATTGGCAATTTATATATTCTCTCCTATTTGAACACATAGTCTAACTAGAACTTAGTCAACATTATTAATGTTCTCAGAGAAAAACCTTTTGGTGTAATTGAATTTTTTCTCATGTTTTCTATTTTCAATTTCATTAGTGTCTGATTTTATGTTTATTATTGTTTTATTTTAGCTTTTTTGGCCCTTTTTACTGATTTATTCTGATGAAAGCTTATATATCAATTGCAAAAACTTTCTTTTCTTCTAATATAAAATTTTAATTCTATATTTTTTCCTCTAAGAGCTGCTATTAGGTAGAAATGTGGTTTTGATACATTGTATTTTTACATATATTTAGTTTAAAATATGTTTTAATTTTTTCTGGATGCTCTTATTTGACATATGAGTTCATCAGAAGTATGAACTTAATTTCCAAATATTTGTGGATTTTCCAGATGTCTTTTTATTATTGATTCTATTTTGATTCTATTATGGTCCAAGAACATACTTTCTATAACTTCTGTTCTTCCAAATTTACTGAGGTTTAGTTTTTGGCCTAGTATGTGATTTATCTTGCTGTATGTTCCATATACAATATAAAATACAAGATATTCTTCTTTTCTGGGTATTCTCTAACTATTAGGTATATTTGGTTTATAGTGTTGTTCAGATATTCTCTGTCTTTACTATTTGTTCAACCAATTACTGAGAGAAGGATGGTAAAGTCTCCAACCATAATTATCCAGTTCTCTTTTTAAATTCCTTAGTTCATGCTCCATGTACAGTAGAATCTCTGTAACTTGACTACTCAAGGAACTGTCACAAACTTGTCAACATATGGACATGGTCAACATATGGAACAAGGCCTACTGTACAGATAGGCACATGTGGTGCATTTCCACTCTTATATCAACTTAAGGATGTGGTCAATGGAGGGCGATAGTCAATCACAGTGACTCTACTGTATTTTGAAGATCTGTTGCTACAAACATACACATTAAGCTTGTTTGTCCTCTCACAGAATTGTGCATTTATTATTATGTAATGAACCTCTTCGCCCCTAGTAATATTTTTGCTCTAGAATCTACTTTGTCTGATATTAACATTCTTCAGCTATCTATCACAGTGTGTCCTAGCTGGCTTAGGCTGCTGTAACAAAATATCATAGAGTGGCTTACACAACAGACGTTTATTTCATACAGTCCTGCAATCTGAGAAGTCCAAATCCGGGGTGACAGCATGGTTGAGTTCTGGTAAGGGCTCTCTTCCTAATTTGTAGGTGGCTACTTTCTCACATATGACAGAGAGAGGAAGCTCTGGTATCTCTTCTTATTTTAATGAGATTAATTCTATCCCAAGGGCTCCACATTCATGACCTCATCTAAACCTAATCACCTCCCCAAAGCCTTACCTCCTAATATCATCACACTGGAGATTAGGGTTTCAATATATGAATTTTGGCAGGACACATTCAGTTCATAACAGATAGTATGACATTTGCACAAGAATATTTACTGTAGATCAGTTCATAATTGCTAAGTCATGGAAGCAATGCAATGCTCATCAACCCATGAATGGATGAACGATTGGGGTATATGTATATAATGGAATCCTATTCAGCCATAAAAAAGATGAAGACTTTACATCTTTATGTTTACCTGGGTGGAGTTGAATTACATTCTTCTTAGTAAAGTATCTCAAAAATAGAAAAATGAAAATCAATACTAATGTGAAAACAATATACAAACAAGTACACATTCATATGAACAATAAAACACAAACATATCTAGTACAGGGGCAGGGAGAGGAGGGAGAAGACAATTGGCAGAAGGAAGGGAAGGAGGGCCTGGGGTGGGATCTCACCTGTCATGCATATTGTGAGGGTGTGTGTATACCATACCCCCTGGGTGAAGGGCCCTCTTACAACTGGAACTTTACTTTGAAGTGAGAATAATGTAATCTAAAACTTTGTACCCTCATATTAATTTGAAATATAAAAGATAGATTTAAAATCCAAGAAAAAAAAAACCAGATAATATGGTATACATATCTCCATTATTTTACTTTTGACCTGTTTTTATGTGTTTTTACATTTACAGTAGATCTTTTATAGACATCTCATGATTTGGTCTTGCTTTTCTAATCCTGTTTTACATTTTCTGTATTTTAACTGGTGTGCTTAAGCCATTGGCACTTATGTAATTATTGATATGGTTGCAATAAAATCTACCATCTTGCCATTTTATCTTTGTTCCATCTGTTTCTAGTTTCTCTTTTATTCTTCTGCTTTCTCTTATCTAATTTTTAGTGATCTTACCTCTTCTATTAATTTATAATTTATATCTTAAAAAAATATTTTTAGCAGTTACCCTAAGCTTTACAAATCCTATCTTTATCAGTCTCCTGTTGTAGCTATAAAAACTTAGCACACACTTAATATTGTGTTTCAAAAGTCCAAAATCAGTCTCAGTGGGTTAAAGTCAAAGGGTTGACAAAGTTAGCTTCTTCTAGAAGCTCTGAGGGAAAAATTTCTTTGCTTACCTCTTTCAGCTTCCAGAGGCCAGCTGCATTCTTTGATTAGTAGCCCTTTTCTCCATCTTTGAAGCTAGTGGGATACCATTTTCCAATCTCTCTCTCCCTTTCTTTTTGTGCACATGCACACACACACATACACACTCCTCTGCTTCTATCACTGTTTTCTTTTTGAACCCTAACACTTCTACCTCTTTCTCATAAGAACATTTTTGATTACCTTGGATCCATCCAGACAATCCAAGACAATCTCAGTATTTCAAAATCCTTGACTTAATCCCATCTGCAAAATTCCCATCACCATATAGGATAATGTGTTCACAAATCCATGGATTAGTACATGACACCTAACATCATTCCATTCAACACAACATCTTTAGTTAATCACAGTCTGCTTTCAAGTATGTGTCAAATAACAAAGACTGAGAGTACATATTGGAACATGTAGAGTAATGATCTCACAATGTGTATTTCCAAGTTCTTCCCTCCCATTCTTTGTGCTATTGTAGTCATACTTTTTACTTTTACATATGCTATAGACTCAGTATATCACTACTTTTTTACTTTAGATAGCTATTTATCTTTTAGAGAAATTTAAAATATTAATAATAAAACAAGTAAATTTTGTTTTATTTTTATTTATTTCACATAGAATATTCATCATTTATTTAGGTAGACTTCATCTCTTTTAAATATATTCCTTCTGCCCAAACATTTAAAACTTTTCTTGCAGACTAGGTCTCGTGGCAATGAATTCCTTTGGTTTTTTGTTTGCTTGAATAAATATTTCTTTTTTAATTTTGAAAATTATGTTCACTAGGTATATAATCCTGGTTTGAAAGGGGTTTGTTTTTCAGCACTATGAAAATGTCCTTACTTACTGGCTTGCATGATTTGTGAAGAGCAGTTTCCCATAATTTTCATCTTTATTCTTATGTAAGTAATGCTAACTTTTTCTGTGGCTGCCTTTACGAATTTTTCCTTGTCTTTTGTTTTCAGCAGTTTGATATTTCTAGTTATACTTATGTGTTGATACTGATCCTGTTTCATGTTCTCTGAGTTCCTAGATTTGTGATTTGGTGTCTGTCACTGATTTTGGAAAAATTTTCCCCTTTCCTTCTTCAAATAATCAAAGATTTCTTTTGCCCATTTTTTTTCCTGTCTCCTTCTATGATTCCAAGTACACAGTTATTAGAATGTTTAATTTTGTTCTCCAGCTCTTAAATGTTCCATTTCTCCGTTCCTTCACCTTTCTCTCTATTTCTCTCTCTTCTCTTTGTATTTCAGTTTGGATAATTTCTATTGCCCTGCCTTCAAGTTCACTGATTCTTTCTCTCACAGTGCTGAACCTATGACAAATCTTTTGAAGGAATTCTTCACCTATGTTACAAGTTTTTCATTTCTAGCATTTTAATTTGACTCATATTTATAGTTACTACTTCTTTGCTGAAATTACCCATGTGAACTTGTATGTTTCCATCTTCTCCATTGGCATCTTTAGTGTTTGGATTATAGTTATTTTAAATTCCCTGTCAAACAGCTCTTGCATCTATGTCATGTCTGAGTTTGATTCTAATGATTGCTTGTCTCATTTCATTATGTTTCCTCATACATCAAATATTTTGCTGAAAGCTGGATTTTGGTGTCCCATTTTGTACCACTCTGGTGAGCACTCACATTTCTCCTCTCTCTGCAGGCACTGTTGTTCTTTATATTTTGAGTCATATGTTTGTCCTGCATCCAATGGGTTTGCACTTGATCTTAGCCAAAAGGCCAAGAAGCGATATCATCCAATGGGTTTGAAAATAAAGTTGTAAATTTTAAGTTAGTCTGAATTCTTTCATTGTTTGATTCTTCAATTATGTGTAGATGTTTCATTTTAATAAAAATGGAAATATAAAATAAAAAATATTCTAAATGTTGCCAATTTTCATGAAATATAAATTAAAACAATCATTCCACACCTATCACTTTGGCAATTATTAAAATGTGTTACCTACTATAGGAATTAACAAGAGCTCTTATTTGCTGCAAATGGGAGTCTGACTAATAAAATCATGCTGGAGAGCAATTGCCTATATTTATTAAAGGTGCAAAGGTGTATACCCCTTGATATAGCAGTTCCAGTCCTAGATTAACTTGAGCATGTTTTGTACGTATGCACAGGGATGTGTGTATAATTTTGTAAAAATCGTTTCAAATGACAAAAAAATGATTGTTATTGGCCACAAATAAGGAAATAGAGAAATTGAGCGTTCTTTTTATCCAAAGGAATACTATATGCAAGTTAAATACACAATTAACTTACATGGATTAAAATAAATCTCAAAAATAAAGTTTGGTGAAATTAGCAGTTTGCAAAAGGATCTATATAGTATACTATTTTTAAAAAATAAGAAAGCATCCAAATTGTTTTTTGTATTATTTATGGTCTGACACCTATATTTTAAAAAGTATAAATATGTGTCTGGGGATGAGTCATAACAGCCACAAGACAGTGATCATGTCTGGTGGGAATAAAGGGAAAGAGGAATCAGGGGTCATTTACACACATCTGTAACGTTTCATTTTTTAAAAAATAGATATAAAGCAACATTTGGGAAATATGGATTATGAGCACATGGATGCCTATATGTATTTTTCTGTATATTTGAAATAATTCATAATTAAACATTTATAAAGGAATTCAGTTCATATTGTTCTCATGTGAATTATTCTGACCTAATTTGAGATAATTTCTTTCAAACCACTTGGATCTATCATAGGAAAGGACTACCCATTCCAACTGTTTGGTAAGAATAAAAGGGGGAAATATAAGTCTCACTAGTATATAAAAGTCTACATTGGTGTATACCACCTAGCAGGAACAAATTAAGAGAAGAGGTCAATCCTTAGCTGTTGTGAAGTTCACTGTCTTCTCTGTGAGTATCTGAAATTGTTACTCTAAGTGGTGGGGTGATAGTTTGATGTCCTTAGGTCTCTCTAACTTTTTGTTGTTCTTACAAGCTGGTCAATTCAAATCTAATAAAGATTAAATTAGCAAAACTGACTTATGTTCAATTCTATTGAACTGAATTCATATTTAAATTATTTTACTTTTTTTTTTTTGAGACAGAGTCTCACTTTGTCACCCTCAGTAAGTAGAGGGCTGTGGCATCATAGCTCACAGCAACCTTAGACTCTTGGGCTCAAGTGATACCCAAGTGGCTGGGACTATAGGCCCCTACCACAATGCCTGGCAAGTAAATTATTTTTAGTAGAGATGGGGGTCTGGTTCTTGCTCAGACTGGCCTCAAACTCCTGAGCTTAGGCAATCTACCTATCTTAGCCTGCCAGAGTGCTAGGATTACAGGCATGAGCCACAGCACCTGGCCTTTATCTTCCTTTTCAAACATCTCATCATAGTGCATGTTCCTAACATTGGACTTAGGTAGCAATATATTTTGACATATGATAACATGTAAAAATGCCATGGGAGTCAAGAGCTGTTTTTAAAGGCTTTTTGCACAGGTCTTTTAAATAGCCTACAGAACTGCAAACAAAAAGGTAAGTCTTCTTTCATATTGGAAAACTTTGTGCTTCAGCTCAGATAAATTCCTAACATCTCTATATGTGTATGTATGAGAATTTAGTTCAGCCATAAACTAGATGTCTGTTCCTTAGGTGCTTTTGGAATGATATAAGTAAAATCACATTATAGGGATTTAGCACAAGACCCTTATTGTGGCTAAGACTTATTAATACTAAAATCAATACGAACAACAGTTAGATATTTAGAATTAATATTTGCTCCTTTCAAATGCATCAGCTTAACAAACATGTTTATAAACATACTATATTTTTTGGCAACTATTAGCAGAAATAAAGTCAGTGGGATAAACCCCAAGCAGAGTTAAGAAGGGAGAATCAGGCCTGGAGTGGCTACATAGAGCTCCATGTTTCAATATTTATAGAAGTATCACCAACCAGAACAGCATATGGCTTCAAATTGCTTCTGGTCACCTTATTTTGAAATCTCATATTCCATTATTAGAATACAGTCAAGTAAAATTTCTTGTAAATGTTTCAGTCTTGGTAGTTTGGGAAAATTAAAAAATTTAATATCTGTTATTAACCTAGAACATTAGCATTTTAATCAGTAAAAATTTGTAATGTAATGTAATAAAGGATAATCAAGTAGAAATAAACACCTTCAGTAATCAGGTTATACCCAAATTACTTGCTGAGGTATGGTGCTTAGGTCTGGGTGACTTTTCCATTAACTGTGTTCCTGATTCTGAGTCAAGATGAGGTATTTATGAAATGGAAAGTATTCAATTAAAACTATTGCCTATTGTTGCATGCGTAACATTCCAACACAGCAGAGATACATCTACACAGAAAGGGAAGATAAATATCCATTATCTGCAATGATTAAATTAATTGGAACATTTCCAGAACTCTATTTCTCTCTGTGTCCTCCATCTATCCAACTGGAGGATTGCTAAAGCGCCCCATAAACATATTCCCAACCAGGCTATTTTTATCTAGGAAATTGACTCACACATTAATTTTAAAAGTATTTTATAAGAGGAAAATTAGACCGAACTTTGAGCACTATATGTTTTTACTTGCTTTTAGCCAGTTAGTACATTTGGCAGACTGGACGATCTTTTACTTTAGCAGCTGTAGGTAATAAACATAAATCAATCAACCAGTGATGAACAATTCTTTATTGATTTTGTGCTATGTATCCCTTTAGCAAGAGAGACATTTGGGAAGATAAAGTAAAGTTATCAGACATAGCTCCAAATGCCCGGAAGCTTACTACATTAACACAAGAATGACCTTTCTATCCCACTCAGACTTTTCCAGAAATACCAAACCACCTGAACAAGTGGGAAGAATATTTTTGACCTGTAGCAATGTCAAATTTTAGTCATTGCTATTAGCACTATTATATATCTATGTAACTTTCTCATTAACCATGATCATCAAATCTACTTTTTCTGAATTTCTTTTGGTGAACTGATACATAATTTCTGCACTGCAAAGCTAACTTAATCTAAATCATCAAGCCAGTTAAATAGAAAATGGCAAATATATTGTACACCTACAGAGCTTTGGGTACTTTGTGATATTATTCTGTTCAGTTCTCATAACAAGCATGTGAATTAACTTTAATATCTTTATTCTATGAAACACTCAGAGATACCTAAGACAGCCTCTGGCTGCTAAGAAACAGCAGAGCTAGAAATCAAAGCTAGGCATCTTAACTCCAAAGTTTATATATTCTCTTATTTTTCTGTGTTCTCTTATAAGTCCAAAGCCATGACTTTTAAGAAAAGTGATAAATTAATTTTAATTTTGAAAAAAAATGCATATTAATAACTAACATTTGTTAGGTACTTGCTATGTGTCATACAGTCTTCTGAAAACTTTGGATGAATAGCTGCATTGGATTCTCATGAAAATCTTGTAGGCTCTACAGTTGTTTTCACGTACATCAAGCAACCAACACTTAAAGAGGCCCACCAAATAACTGAGCTTCACAGAGTTAGTAAGGAATATTCCAGGATTACATGCCAGACAACCAAGGAGCCCAAACTCTTAGCTACTAGATGAAACAGAAACCAGGCATGACATTACTAAAGCATCCTGCCTTGACCCTTGTTTTTATATTCATGCATTTTCTCTTCTCTAATGACACTATGCCATGTGCTGGGCTCATAGAGAGAAAAAGCCAAAATCTCTACATATAAAAAGTTTGTACTCTACTGAAGGAAACACTAAATAGTGAATACAATGTTCTGTGACAGACATACACCAGATTAATTGCAGAAAACTGAAAGAATACAGAAATATGGCTGAGTCTTACAGAAACATAACATACATTATAGCATCTTCTCCTTATAAAGATGTAGTATATTTTTTAATGCTTATAATATTCACATAATCTCTGCTCCAGTTCTGATTTAATACCATTTTTTTAAAACTTTCACAATATAACTTTTGCCCAGAGTAATTGACAAATCTAGCTAAATTTTAGACTATTTCACACACACACAAAAAAATCATTAAAGTTTTCTTTTACTCTATTGAATGATGTGATATTTGGTTCTGTATTAGACATGAGGGATTTGTCAATCCATTCTTCTCTAGAAAATGTGCTTGATTTATTGCTCCAGATTGAGAATTGAGAAATCAAATATATTTGGACATTTCTATTCAGAAAGTACCTGTCTAAACTTTTCTCTGTGTTCCTGTTGCAAGAATTGAAACACTGGCCTTTGTTATGAATGCTAACCCAGGCATCTTGGCATAAGGGCGAATCTATTATTTTATTTTATTTTTTTTTGCATTTTCTTAGTTATTGTGTTAAGACATTTATATTCTACATTTAGTAAGTTTCATACGTACCCTTGTAAGATGCACAGTAGGTGTGGTCCCACCAATTACCCTCCCTCCACCCATCTTCCCCCCCCTTCCCTTTCTCCATATTCTTGGGCTATAATTGGATTTATAGTTTTCATATGAAAGCTATAAACTAGTTTCATAGTAAGACTGACTACATTGGATACTTTTTCTTCCATTCTTGAGATACTTTGCTAAGAAGAATATGTTCCAGCTCCATCCATGTAAACATGAAAGAGGTGAAGTCTCCATCTTTCTTTAAGGCTGCATAATATTGTGGTATAAGGGCGAATCTAACCACAAAGCTATTTCTATCAATATACATTAGGACATATAACAGTCTTAAGTATCTTGGAATGCCAAGTTTAATCCTTGAGGAGAATGACATAAAGTGGTAAATAGTCCTTTTGCTATAACATAAAAACTGAACTGGTTGAATTCCTAGTGATTAACTAAGTTTACACAGGGCATAGAATGGGTTTGAACCAGAATACATGGAGCTAGTCTTATTCACTGAGGCAATTAAATGGTGAGCAAGCCCTCCCTGCTCCTCCCAATCTTACCCAGAGTTAATCATAACTTATGACTCTTAATTGCTTCCTAATCACTTGTGCTCATATAGTAGCTCCAGTAAGGTTTCCCAAATACTTGATATTTCTCTACTACATTGGGGTACCTCCCCAAAGATCCATACCTTCTGGTAATTATTGGGACATGGAATAATGTTTCACCATGAATTAAAAGGCCAAATTGAGGCCAAATAATAATAAATCAGTTGAATATTTTCTCACCCTAGTAAAATAATCCAGGATTTAAAAAATACTATTGTAGTAAGTATAAAGAAAAAATAGTTCTCATATCTTTGAGAACTTACCACTTATACAATGTTTGTTTAATTCTGACAATATAGGAAAAATAGTCAAGCTCTTTCTCAAACCATAAGATGCAAAAAAAGCCTAGGGATTTTTTTTTTTAATCTATTGGTTGCACCTAAAAATTCAATTAGATGGAACCAATTCCTTTACTGACACAATTTGCCAAAGCTCTCACCAGAAGAAAAAGATACTTTGAATACCTACTGTTAAAGAAATTAAATTAATCACTAATAACCTTCCAAAACAGGAAGCAACAGGCCTAGATGGGTTCACTGATGACTTCTAACAAACATGTGAAGAAGAAATCATACCAATGTTCTACAATTGCTTCTAGTAGTTAAAAGCAGAGGAAATACTCCCTAACCCATTCCATCAGGCCAGCATCATCCTAATATTAATGCTAGACAAAGACATTACATAAAAGGAAAGTGTAGGGCACTCTCATGAACATAGATGCAAAAATCCTTAAAAAAAATTAGCAAATCAAATTCAAAAATGTATAAAAAGAATTCTACAACACAACCAAACGGCACTTACTTCAGCTTTGTAGGGCTGCTTCAACACTGGAAAATCTACTAATGTAATCCATCACAGTCACAGGCTAATGAAGAAAAATTACATAACCCTATTAATAACTGCAGAAAAAGCACTTGACATAATCCAATCCCCATTCATGATAAAACCTCAGTAAACTATAAATACAAGGGAACTTCTTCAACTTGATAAAGGAATATCTATAAAAAACCAACATCATCCTTGAGCATTAAAAACTTGAAGCTTTGCCATGAAGATCAGGAAAAATGTTAAGGATTTTACCTTGCCACTGATTTTCAGTATCATACTGGAAGTCCTGGTTAATATAATCAGACAAGAAAAGGAAATAAAAAGTATTTAGACTGGGAACCAGGAAATAAAATTACCTTTATTCACAGATGGCATAATTGTCTATGTAGAAATTTCAAAAGAATTGACAAAAAAATCTTCTCAACTAATAGGATATTATAGCGAATTGGCAGGATAAAAGATTTATAGATAAGCCTCCATAACATTCCTAAATACCAGCAGTGAACAAGTGGAATCTGGCATTCAAAATATAATGCCACACAATGCCATTTGCATAAGCACTGCCAAAACATGAAACACTTAAGTATAAATGTAATAAAACATGTACAAGATCTATATGAGAAAAACAACAAAATACTGATGAAAGAAACCTAGGAAGAACCAAATAAATGTGGAGATGGTTCATGTTCATGGATAGGAAGACTCAATATTGTCAAGATGTCAGTTTTCCTAAATTGATCTACAGATTTAATATAATCCTAATCAAAATCTCAGCAAGTTACTTTGTGGACAGCAACAAACTGATTCTAAAACATACATGGAGAGGCAAAGGACCCAGAATAGCCAGCACACTATTGAAAGAGAAGAACAAAGTTGGAGTCTGACATTCCCCAACTTCAAGGCTTACTATAAAGTGACACTAATCAAAACAGTGTGGTATTGGTGAAAGAATAGACAAATAGGTCATGGAAATGGAATAGAGAGCTGAGAAATAGACCCACACAAATACAGCCAACTGATCTTAGACAAAGAAGCAAAAGCAATACAACAGACTGAAAATGATCCTTTCAACAAGTGGTGATGGGACAACTGGACATTCATAGGCAAATAAATGAATCAGACATTGCCCTTGCAATCTTCACAAAAAATAATTTAAAATGGTAACAGAAATGAATGTAAAAAGCAAAACTATAAAACTCCTAGAGGATAATATAAGAGGAAATCTAAATGACCTTGGCATTGTTGATGACTTTTTAGATACGACACAATCTATAAAAGAAATAATTGAATGTTGTTTAAAAGACTCTATCATAAGAAACCCCAAAAGACAAGAGATGGACTGGGAAAAAATATATCTGATAAAGGGCTCCTATCTAAAATACTGAGGTTGCCAAAAAATGTATATTCACTATAAGAAATGTTATTTATGAGTTATATATTCTATTTTGTAAATACTTCAAGCACCTCTTGTAATTGCAGAAGTCAAATGTGACTGGTATTCACCTTGTTATCACTATGTTGAGTATTACAATTTTAATAGTTTTTTCTTTTCTTAAAATGGGTATACTTTTTTGGTACCCTCTCTATACAAAGAACTTTTAACACACAGTAATAAGAAAGCAAATAACACAATTAAAAAATGCGCCAGAGACCTTAACAGACACCGTATGTCTCAGAAGACATACTAACGGCAAATAAACATGTAAGAAGAAGCTGCACATTATATGTCATCATGGAAATGCAAATGGAAACAATGAGATGCCATTTTACACATATACAAATTAGAGTGGCTCAGATCCAGAACACTCACAAAATCAAATGCCGCTGTAGGATGTGGAGCAATAGGGATTTTCCTACTTTGCTGGTGGGAATACAAAATGTTACAGTTACTCTGAAAGAAAGTCTGGTAGTTTGTTAAAAAACAAAACACGCTCTTATCATACCATCCAACCATCACACTACCTAGTCTTTACCCAGAGAAGCTGAAAACTGATGTCCACAAAAAACTTGTACATAATGTTTTGGCAGCTTTATTCATAATTGCAAAAACATGGAAAACCAAGAGGTCCTTCAGCAGGCGAAAGGATAAACTGCAGGACATCCAGACCATGAATATTTCACAGCGCTAAGAAGAAATGAGCTATCAAACCATCAAAAGATATGGAGGAAACTCTAGTCCATTTTACTAAGTGAAAGAGGCCAGTTTGAAAAGGCTACATACTGTCCGATTCCAACTATCTGACGTTCTTGGAAAGGGAATGCTATGGAGACCTTAAAAGATCAGTGGTTGCCAAAAATTAGGGAAAGAGAAGGATAAAAGGGCAGAGCAGAGAGGATTTAAAGACAGTAAAACTACTCTGTCTGATACTACAAGAGTGGATACATGTCACTAGACATTTGTTCAAACCTATAGAAAGTACATCAATAGTGAACCCTGTTATAAACTATAGACTCTGGATATGATGATGATGCCTCAGGGCAGCTCCATCAATTGTACCACATATACCACGCTGGTGGGGGATGTTGAAATGGGAGAGGCTATACATGTTGGCGACAGGGAGTACATAGGAAATCTCTATATTTTCTGCTCAATTTTGCAGAAGCTGCTCTAAAAAAATTAAGTCCAATAAAAAATTAATTAGCTACAACTTTAGCCTTTATTCCTTAGCTCATAATCACTTGTTTTCTGGACAAATAAGCTTAAAAATTGGAAGAAAAACCACACACACTTTTCTCAGTTCACCGAATTCTATTAAGTAAGATCACCCATAACAACTAATAATTTTAAATATGTTCGGTATTTATTCTATTTTCTCATTCTAAGATTGCAGATACATTAACATTAGATAGAGCTTTCTTAGTTTTTCTTCAGATTTTCATAAAAGAATTAAGTTTCTTACGCCTTAAAACCTACAAATCATCTGAAAAAGTTTTTTCTATTAATTTTTAGCAGAAGATTACAAAATTGGAGCAGTAATTTTCACCTTGAAATGTAGGACTATTTCTTTCTTGATGTTGGGAAAATTAAATCAGAGAATATTTCCTTATTCTGCTTGAAAATAGAAATAGGTACTCAAAAAAAAAATGAGCTATACAAACAGAGCCTTTCTTCTGAACTTGGCTAGCATCCTTGATACTATCAAACCCCATGTGTATCCACAGTAAGGCTTGCACCTTTGAGGCTAGATGTGCTTCTTTATGCCAAGTAGCTCAATGATAGCTGACATAATATTAATTAGAAACTGATGATGAATAAATAAAATTGAATGATGACCCTGTGATATATGGGAAACATGTTTCTGAAAACACACATTGTGAGGCAGGCACTTCTGGTTCAAGATAGGAAGTTTATAGAGGAAATTATATTTAATGTTTATTTTATGTGTTCCTTAATTCTGCTCATTCTTTTATTTTTAAAATAAACTTTTCTAATTATTGAAAAAATGCATAGTCATAGCAGAAAAGTTGGGCTCCATAGAAAAGAACAAAGATGACAATAACATAAGTGCAATCCAACCACTCCCAGATTACATGGGCTAAAACCCAGAGAAGCGAGAGGAAAGGCCATGCCTAGGGAGAGTCACACATCAGATAGGCGTGGAAGAGGAGACCGGCACTGCAGGGTAGAAAGGAGGGTCGGCCCACGGCTAGAGGTTCACGAAGCAAGAGGCACTTTAAAGATTTTAAGAAGACCATATTTCAGTTAAATGTTTGTCAAAATTTCCTATTAAAATCAAAAGAAGAAATAGGATTGTTTAGGTCTTTATTTAACTGGACTCGATGGTTAACCATCCCTCTAGAGCAGTGGTTCTCAACCTTCCTAATGCCACGGCCCTTTAATACAGTTCCTATGGGTCACGACCCACAGGTTGAGAACCGCTGCCCTAGAGTGTGAAGAGAGGTGGTTTATGTGGATTCTGACCAGAGAAGTCGGTAATCAGGGGAGTGTCCTGCATTCACAGTGTATCTCTCTGGCATGACTTACAGGATTCCCTTTGCATGGAGCACTGGGGCAAATAAAACTTCATTTCACTGGTAGTTGGATTAACACAAATTTAGGAGTGATTCCAGTCTGGGCACAGTAGCTCACACCTGTAATCCCAGCACTTTGGGAGGCCAAGGCAGGAAGACCACTTGAGCCAAGCAGTGCAAGGTTGCAATGAGCTATGACTGTGCCATTGCATGCCAGCCTAGGTGACCCTGTCTCTAAAGAAAAAAAAAAGAAAAGAAAAGAAATTCTACGCTGGCAGCATATAAGAGTAAAAAGCTCTGAGTGCTTTTTTTGTAAATGCAGCTTTGATGGTCTACATCGTCCCTGGGACTCAGCCACCATCTTTAAGAGCTGTCATTTAGAACTTATCTTCCTCTTCCGTGCAGGCAGGATAAATGACAGACACTAATTCCAAGCGCTGTCTTGAATGCCTTCTTTATTGGAGCTGTAGTAAAGCAAATTTTTCTAGTCAAAGGATTATTTTGAAATTTGTAGACTGTATTGTCTTAATACCTCCGGGAACTCTAGTATAGAAAAATGATAACATTGAGTTATTATGCCAACAAAATTTGTATGCCCATCATGGAATCAAATGCATCCATCATCCTTCCTGACTGATTAGAGGCATCTGGCATCTTTACTTACATTTCTAAAAAGGAAACGCAAAGTGCATGGAGCTTAGTCCTTGTGATGAACTCCTCCACTCTGAAAGTGATCCTGTGTAGAGGGAAAGCGATGTCGGGGAGTCCTCGCTGACAAATGTTTGACCCGAGAAGCTCCACATTTCTATCCGACATTCCATTAAGCAGAATCTAAGGCCCAGGAGTTTGAAATGTACTTATCATGGTTTTTCCACTGTCTTTCATAGTGGCCTGGATAATTTGTAGTTTTAAGATGTTTTGTCATCCTCTAGGAAGAAACTACAGTTACTAAAACAATACATGATAGAAGCTCCCACAAGGACTTCCGGCCACCTCGGATCCCTTCTCTGGCGGCCAACTCAAATCCCCTAAGCTCTGCAGTGCTGGGTCCCACCTGACAAGGAAAACTGCTGTGTGCTCAGGACAGGCTGATAATTAATCCCAGTGCTTTTAGCTGCAGTGATTTGTTCAGAAATTAAGAGTGCTTTCATGTCCCTTATGTTAAAATAAGCAAGCTTTACATATATGAATTTTAATGAGTTTCTTAAAAATTGAAAACCTCACAGACTCTGTTCATTGCCTTCCTAAGGCAGGAACCAGGTAAGAACTGGGACATTCTATAAGTTTTTTGGAAACACATTCATTTTCTATCTATAATAATCTATATTATACTTTGGTTCCCAATATTTATCCCACAGAATTAATGTGCCACAATGTTTAAAACAAACTTTTCAAGAAGAACAAAGCCTGTCATTTTCTAAAGAAAAAAAGGAGAAGCCTTATGAATACAAATTAATTTCCAAGCAAAACCGTTCTCAGAATGAAAGGAATTTACAAAGTGTGCCTTAGAATTCATCATTTAAGGATGCCTAGGTTGGTTTACATATTAATCCACTTCCCGGCATCTCTCTTTGCGACCTAGCAGGCTTTAGTTATGCACAATGGCATAGAGACAGGCTGCTGAAAGGTCTGTTCTTTTAAAATGTCACTCCACGCTGCAGAATATGTTTTATTAAGGGTAATGGGAAACGTGCAGGTCCGTCGGTGAATTTGCTTTTCTTTCCTCAGATGAAATTTGAACACAGACTTAATAGGGAAATTTGTCATTAAATTATAACAGCAGAGCGGGCTGGGGCTAGAAGTCAGCCTCCATTCCAAACAGAGAACCTCCCCCACCAGCTGCTCAGGGAAGTTGTCTATCACATCCCAGGGTGGCCACTGTCTGAGGCCACGAATCACATGGTCAAGATTAAGCATCACTTCAGAAAAACCTAATTAACAGGCTAGGGAGGAAAGTTTCCAGGTCACTATAAAGGAAAAGTATTTTTTTAAGCTATAATAATGATGCATCAACATGACTCATTTTGCATGCTTCCATATAGATAATAATATGCAGGCCAAATCATTTGATTGAAAGCATAATGATAGCAGGAATGAAAGCCTGAAATGGCAATAATTTGCCTAAAGGTGGGTGCTGGACTTTCCTGCAACATTAGACCACGTAAGAATTCCTTTTATCTTAGTAAAAGCCTTCCTTTTACTAAGTGCTTTTTGATACCTAATGAACCTCTGTAACTCCTATTCTTCAGCTGAATAACTATGATTTCTAGGATGGGAAGGAACTAGGCTTTGGTTTCCAAACTCTGTATGTAGTACTAATCATACCAGCTTCATAGCTTCATGGATGTGTCACTTTATGAAGTTTCACAAACTTTAGTGTTTATCATGAACCCTTCTTCTCTAAAGGCAGGCTCAGGAGAGAGTCCCATGCTTGGGTTTTAAAGTTTACAGTTGCTGCCTTGAAGTTCTTCATAAATTTATCTTCAGATTTGTAATTTGTTAAGTCTGATAGGACAACAGCACATGCACCAGGGGCGTGGCTTGGTTACAGTCCTGCCTCCCACAATCTTCCTGCCTTCCTGGGATGAATTCTCAGCTGACTTATTATTCCTCCTCCCCTGGTATCCCAAGTCCCACTCAATCTCTCCTGACTGTCTCTGCCTGGTGACCACTGCTATTTCCTGCCCAGGGAGAGGTCTGGGAAGGGGAGAGCCAGGTTGGGCTCACATGCCCAGGACATCAAGTTGAACGGTAAGAGTCCAAGCTCTGGGCACCCTGCAAAAGCCTAACTATATATCATCTAAGTATGCCTGAACCCAAGTGAGAGCAACCTTCAACAACAAATAAAAAATGCTACCACAGTTTGTGAGGGAGAGACACTGAAAAACAAGTGTTTTTCTGCTTTTTAAATAGAGACTCACTTTTTTCAATCTTGCACTTGACCCCATAAATTATACAGCCAGCCTTACTAGTAGGATATTTTGCAAATTATGCAACTTTTATAAGCGTCACTTTCCCATCTGGAAAAATGAGAATGATAATGACACCAATAACAGAGTGATAATGGGGATTCTATTTTTTTTAAAATACATGTACAGGTTTAACATAGAACCTGGTGCACTATAAAGGGACTAATAACATTAGTTATTAGTGTCAGAAGTTCTGTAACAAACAAAACTTGCTTGGCTTCACATGCTTATTAGGCAGCAGAGAAAAACCTTGCTAGAATGAGCTGTGCATCCAATATGTTAGAGGCTATTTTTAGATGATGGGATTATGAGTTCTTTTTATTCTTTGTTGTACCTGTTTTCCAAGTTTTTAACAACAAACATATACATTCTTTCATAAACAGAAAATAATAAATTTGTTGAAGTTGTATTACAAATTAATTGTTATTTAGTATTTACCCAGTACCTGAGTAAGGTGGTTAGTATACAGAGTACTGGGGTAAACTCTCCTTGATCTTAAAAAAATAGTAAGCACTTTTAATAAGGAAAATAATAGCTGTTAAATTTTATCACCTTTTCCCATTGCTCAATCATAGTTTAGTTAAGGATGCTGCATAGCGCCTCCCTAATTAGATGTCCATTTTTATTCAGCTTGGTAGCTAGAGGATAATAGAGAAATGCCCCAGCCCACACAATAGTGGGGCTTCTTTGGATGCCTCATCATCATGCATGGCCATTCTTCCCATAACCATAATGATGGTGCACGTACCACTAAGCAACTAAGTAGTCTAAAAAGATCAAAGGTCGTTATACTCGACAAATATTGTAGTTGTTGAAACTTTCATGGAGTTATGTAATTACAGACTATTGTTTATAACCTGTAGTCTATGGCAGGTCGACTTTGCTTGCCTTCACTATTTGTTCCTTTTTGTCTAGTCTTCTTTTATTTTATTTTTCCCTCGGCATATGGGTAATGTTATTTTGCATAACTGTTAAAACAACACTCATGTTTAAAATATTTACAGTGTCCTATAGGGCATAGCAATGTGCAAATCTAAGGCCACGGAGTGAGTGGCCTGGGTTGTTTGAGAAGTCAAAAAGGCCAAAAGCACATTAGGAACATAAGTAAAAGCCAGGGTCAGCACAAAGATGAGACATTTATAGGCTGTCAGCTTAGAAGCAAATAAATCAGGTGGTAGAGGAAGGTGGAAGAAAATTAGAAACTTTAATTGACCTCCTCCTTGGTTGCTTCTTTACCACCAGCAATGAGTCTGACTCCTCCCCATATCATTGTAATGTGTTTTTTTGATCAACTCAGATGACTCCTTTAAAGATAATTTAATTCCATTTAATTAAGGAAACCTATTTTACCAGTTGGCACTTTGACACATGTGGTGCTCATGGCTTCCAACATATTGAACACCACTGCTCATTAGGAAACTCTTCAAAAAGTCATTTAGTGCAGGCAGTGTCTTCTGCTTAGCAAATGCAAACCTATAATTCAGGTTCAACATAATTGCAATATTACTCACAAACTCAAAAACTATATATGTTATAAACATACAAAAGAGTTAAGCTTATATGTGTAAGAGCACTGGACACATAGACCAGAATATATCTTTTAAATGGGCAGTCGACAACATCCACCATTTTAATTTTTCTTGCTTTTATTAGGAATGTGTGCACTGGCAAGAACTTAGCATCATCTGGAGGCTAATAAGTCAATACTTCAATGCTGCTGCCCTGGCAAATGCCTTTAGGTTTAAACATTTATTTTATTGATGAAAACAAAAGTCTGAACTGCAGAAGTCTAAATTAAATTTAATGACATATTTTCTTTGCTGAGCCTTTGTCTCACCCAGACAGGTTAAAGAGCAAGGGGAATGATTTGATCTCATTACCTTGCTGCTGCTGGCGGCTGGTGGTTATCACAGATGGAGACGGTTTTCATCACAGAGCTGTGCAACCTGAGACCCTAAGGAAGGGGGGGCCCCCCACCCACCCTCCAGGTGGTCATTCTGGGTAATTAATGCCTTGGGAAAAGTTCAGCTCTGTAACAGGATAATAGGCCCTTAAGCCTGCCAGGGACATGACCCTTTCCAAAACTATTCTGTTTTTACTTTTTTCCTGTCAGTCATATAGTACAGTACACAAGATATTTTTTTCTAACACAGGAACCAATTAGAAGACAAATCCTCAGTATAGTTTTCCCTACCCATCATGCTGTCAAAACTAGGCATTCTTTATCAAGAGTGTTCAGTTTTATTCATCACTTACCATGGCCCAGATTTTGCCGGGAATGGCTTATGTACATTAAGTGCCTAATTTCTGCCATACATAAAGTCTAGCAGGCTAATCATTGATACATTGTAAAGAGGAGTATTTGCTTAGTACTTAACAGACAACTTTTCCAGGCGCACAGAGCTAATTGTATCAGGAACACTGTATATAAACAACAAAGTTGTATTAATTATGTTTTGAGCCCCAAATTCGAATTATATGGGTCATTATGAAAGTTTGGGAGACACAAAAATTAAGAAATATTAAAGCCCTGCCAGCAACACTGATAATCCAGAAAGTTGAAACTTGCACAGGTGAGTCAAAAAGGACACTGTTGACTATGTTTCTTAGAAGTGAAATACTAAACCATAACACAGTCTGTCTCAAAATGTTCACAGTGACCTGCATATGACAATGCTGCTGGAGACATTTATGAGACATGCATAAGGCCTATAAGGTATTTGTGAAGGACTGTAAGCTAGACCTTTCAGAATGAACTGTCCTATAGCAATGAATTCCATTTACTGAGTGCTCACTATGTGCTAGACTCCTAGCAAATATTATTTTATAAACTCTTTGTGGAAAAACAATGAAATAGTTATTATTATCCTTAATTTTGCAAAGAAAAAAATGGGTATATAAAGAGGTTAAATAATTTGCTGAAATTTACAAAGTCAGATGTGGACTGGGACTAAAATTCTAGTCACCTCAACAAATTTTGCTTTTTCTTTTATACAAGTGATACTCAAACTCTAACAAGTGTGACAATCACATAATCACAAGGAGGACTTGTTAAGACACATGTTTCTGAACCATGCCCCAGAACCTGAGATTCAGTAGGTCAGGGCTAGGAACTAAGAATTTGCATTATGGATGACTCTGATGTCACTGATTGGGGACCACACCTTTCAGATCTGGTGTGCACCTCCAAGTTGGCTTGCCTAAAATGTATATTGAACACTGGGACATGGGAGAATAGATATTGAAGTTTTGTAAACATTATATACTTAAGAAAGTTACAGTTATAAAAAGCATTAGTTAATAATTTAAATCACGGATATTTTATTATAAAATCACAAAAGAAGAGAGGAAGAAAGAAACAAAGGAACTATAAAATGTCAGAAAACAGGAATCAACAGAATGGCAATAGTAAGTGCTTACCTGTCAATCATTACTTTAAACATAAATGTATAAAATTCTCCAAATAAAAGACATAAAGTTGAAATAAGTGTAATAGGTAATATAAAAACAAAAGAAAGTACTAAATTGTTTTTGAGAATATAAACAAAACTGACAGACCAAGAAAAAGGAAGAAAATATGTGAATAAATGATATAGGAGACATTATAACTGATAGCACACAAATACAAAGGATCATAAAAGATTACCCTGAACATCTATGCACCAGCAAATTGAATAACCTACAAGAAACGGATAAATTCCTAGACAACATACAACTTGTGGAGACTGGAAAGTGAAGAAATAGAAAATCTGAATAGACTCATAAATAGTAAGAGGAAATAGAGTCAGTATTCAAAAAATTCAAAATAAAAGCCCAGAATCATATGACTTCACAAATTACCAAATATTTAAAGACCAATTAATTACCAATTAATACCAATCCTTCTCAAAATCTTCCAAAAATTAAAGATGAGGAAACACTTCCAAAACTCATTTTATAAGGGAAGCATCATCCTGATACTAAAGCCAGATAATAACACGACAAGAAAAAATAAATTACTGGCTAATATCTTCGATTAATATTGATGCTAAAATCCTCAAAAAAATATCAGCAAACTACTAAGCAACAGTAAGCATTCCAATTTGTACCAATAATCAACACATTGAATCCTATGTGGATTGGCATAAATGTATTTATGATCTATGTACATATGACTTAATTTAAAAAAATCAGCAAACTAAATTCAATAGCACATTAAAAACCATACAACGTGATGAAGGATTTATCTCTGGGCTACAAAAATAATACAAGATATGCAAATAGGTAATTGTAATTTGTATCACTTGTGAATGATAAAAATCATGGAATTATCTCAATAGATGCAGGAAAAGCACTTGAAAAAAACTGGCATCCTCCTCTAATAAACACTCTCAACAAATTAGGCATAGAAGAAATTTACCTCAACATTATTTTCAACAGTAAAAACTGGAAACATCAGGCCAAATGACATCCTTTCTTGATAAAAATTAAGTAGGAAGAAATAAAAGAAATAGACTTGAACATTCACATTCAATGGTGAAATCGTAAAGCTTTTCCTTTAAGATGAGGAATAAGACTAGGATGCTGACTCTCACCATTTTTATTCAATGGCACATTGAAAGCCCTATCCACAGCAATTAGGGGAAAAAAATAAAAAACCAAAAACATCCAAATCAGAAAAGAAGTAAAAGTGTTTCTCTTTACAGATTAGATGATCTTAGATATAAAAACCTCTAAGGACCCCACCAAAAAAACAAAACAAAAAAAAAAAACCTGCTAAAATTAATATGCAAATCCAGTAGAGCTATGGGATACAAAATCAATACACAAAAATCAGCTGCATTTCTATACATTAATAATGAATTATCTGGAAAAGAAATTTAAAAAAAAAATCCCGTTAATAATAGCTACAATAAAAGCCCTTAGGAATAAATTTAATAAAAGAGGTGAAATATTTATATATTGAAAACTAAAATATTGATAAAGGAAATTGAGGAAGTTACAAATAAATGGAAAAATATCCCATGTTCATGAATTAGAAGATTTAATATTATTAAAATACCTATAATACCCAGAGAAATCTACAGATTCAATACAAATCACTATTAAAATTCCAAATAAAAAAAAATTTGTACGGAACTTCAATAAACCACAAAGAGCTAAAGCACTCTTAGCAAGATCAAAGCTGGAGGCATCACCATACTTTCTCTTTCAAATTATATTATAAAGCTATAATAATGAAGACAGCATGGCAATGAACAAAAAGATATATAAAACAGTGAAACAGAGTAGAGGACTCAGAAATAAATACATACATTTATGGTCAATGGGATCTTTGACAGAAGTGCAAGAACATATCAATAGAGAAAGGATAGTCTCTTCAATAAACAGCACAGGGAAAACTGAATATTTACATGTAAAAGAATGAATTGTATCTTTATCTCAGAAAGTATTTAAAAATCAGCTCAAAATGGATTGAAGTCTTAAACATAAGACCCAAAACTGTAAAGTTACATAGGCAAAAAGCTTCTTGACATTGGTTTAATCAATAATTTTTTTTTACTTATTCTAAAATTTATTTGGAAAAGCAAAGAGTCATTGAAAATTTAAAGACAAGGAAGAATGAAAGGAGACTCCCTGTTGTAAAGATATCAAGACTTACAAATTTAGGAAGCATTCTCCCACAGAACTTTCTAGAATTGTGGAAATGTTCTATAGCTATGCTGTTCAATACAGTAGCTACAACTCGCCTGTGACTATTGAGCATTTGAAATATAGCTAGTTTAATCAATAAATTTTTGATGCTACTCCCAAAACATAGGAAACTAAAGCAAAATAGACAAGTAAAATGCATCAGACTAAAAAGTTTCTGAACAGCAATGGGACCAATCAACAGAATGAAGGGACAACCTACAGAACAGGAGAATGTATTTGCAAGCCATACAACTGATAAGGGGGCTATCCCCAAACTGCAAGAAACTCAAACAACTCAATACTAATAAAATAAATAATGCAATTTAAGAAAGAACAAAGGACCTGAATAGACATTTCTCAATAAAAGACACACAAATAGCCAACAGGTATAAGAAAAAATGCCCAACAGCATTAATCATCAGAGAAATTCAAATTAAAACCACTATGTCACCTCACACACCTGAGCTGTTGACTATTATCAAAAATATGAATGATAAGTGTTGGTGAGGATATGGAGAAAAGGGAACACTTGTGCACTGCTGGTGGGAATGTAAACTAGTACAGCTGCTATGGAAAATGCTATGAAGTTTTCTTAAAAATTAAGAACTAAACTACCATATAATCCAGCAATCCCTCTTGTATATATCCAAAGGGTATGAAGTCAGTATCTCAAAGAAATATCTGCACTCCCATGTTCATCGAAGCATTATTCACCATAGCCAAGTTATGGAATCAAAATAACAGGGCATCACTGAATGAAGAGATAAAGTATAGTACATGTACAAAATGAAATATTAGCCAGCCTTACAGATAGGAAATCCTGCCATTTGTATTTCACATGGATGAGCTTGGAGGACAAATGCCATATGATGTTACTTATTTGTAGAATCTAAAAAAGTCAGTTTATTGGAACAGAGAGTAAAGTGATAGTTACCAGAAGCTGAAGATAGGAGGATTAGGGGAATGTTGGTTGGAGGACATAAATTTCAGATAGACAGGAAGAATACATTTAAGAGATCTATTGTAGGTGATTCTAGTTAATAACAATATATCCTGTTCTTTAAAATTGCTAAGAGTGTAGATTTTAAGAGTTCTCCTCACCCCCAAAAAGTGATAAGTGAGATAATGCATATTAAATACCTTGATTTAGCCATTACACAATGTATACATATAGCAAAACATCATATTGTACACCATAGTATATATGATTTTTACTTGTTGATTAAATAAATTTAAAAACTTAAGTACATTGCAGAAGTTTTTAAAAAATTCTCAAAATGGGAGAAAACATATGGATTCTAAATTTCTATAAATCTGAGTTTTAATCCTGGTTTTACCACTTATTAGTTGTATAATCATGAGTTAACTAACCTCATTGTTTTCTTATTAATAGCCCATTTTAATCATTAAACAAACATAATAGTAAATATCTCAGAATTATTAGTGATTATTTGGTATAATTCATTTAAAATATTTATCACAGTTGCTGCTCCATAATAAGGGCTCTATAATGGTTAGTCCCCATGAATATCATTATACGTAAAGATTTGTCTATATTTCAGGTTATTTAGAGTAAGACTATTTAATTTTTTTAGGTTAGAATCTCAAAAGTGTAATTACTGAGTCAAAGATCATGGGCATTTTTGAGGCTTCTGATTGATCTTAATAAGTTTCTTTCTAGTTAGGGTTAATCCACTTAGATTTCAGGAGCTTTTTCTCTAGCACTGGGAATTTTTATTGTTTAAAATTTAGGCTAGTAAACAATTAGACTGCATTAATTGATTATCTCAATATGCCTTAATTATTATTAGTGTTGAATAAATATTTTTAAAGCTTACTGTTATCCCAAAATCTGAGAGAAAAATGCCAACATTCACAGGACTTGCTAAAAAATAAAAAAGAATAAAAATTATTGTCAATTCTTAAATGTGGTATATTTAACAGATTGAGTATTATTTATTATAATCATTAGTAAAAGGAAATGGAACTTTTCTTAAAGCAATTTTTAAAATGTTTAGTAAAGGAAAAGAGTGAGCATTGTTGGAGTTGCTACTTCTTAATATTCCCAATGATTAATATTCTTAATATTATTATTCTTAATATTCCTAATGATTTTAAGTAAACCATACATCTCAAGTATTTCTCTCTCTTAGGCTGTTCACAAATTATGATATCTCACAGAAACCTACCTTGTGTTAATCACATCATTCTTATTCCTATCCACATCTTTCATATACTGGCCATACACAGAGCAAGTTTAATCACTCAAATGATCGACCTCTAGCATGGGAGACGATGAGATAGATAGATAGATAGATAGATAGATAGATAGATAGATAGATAGATTTCAGAAAAATATGTAAAGTACTTCAGACAGAGCATTACATTTTTATATCATGTCAAGTTACTTCATCTGTAATTCACATGGAGTAGAACATAAAGAAAGAATTCATATTTTAAAGGCAAATCAACTCTGAAGAACCACCAAAAATTTGGGGTTGTTTCTAAGATTTGCGTTTCAATTCAGACATCAGTGGTTTGCCAAATATGTACGTATGCACATTATACACACACAGCAGATGCCAAAAATGTATACACATTTTAAGAAAGGAAAAAACTTTACTGAATTTGTAATACTCAAGTCACATTTTACTTTTGCAATTACAAGAGGTGCTCAATGTGACTTGCGTTCATCTTTTGTTATTGGTATATTTTGAATAT